>RJWM01006650.1:0-82839 GCA_004363535.1 Dasyprocta punctata
AGGGCAGGGACCGTGCCGATCTAGCTAGCTACTGTAAAAACCTAGCCCAGAAGTCCACAACTCAGTGGAATCTCAGGATGTGGACCTTAGGATTTTCAGAACTTCCTTCATAGGATTCCTCTGTGTATCCCAGTGACTGGAGAACCACTGGGGTTGACCAGAGAACCACCTCAGCCAGAGGTCTCTGTCTTCAGATGAGCTTCATGCCTAGGTGCATAGCAAAAGGAAATATTTCTCCTCATAAACTGAGCAAATTTATAGTGGAAATCAGTGGGAGAGAATAAACATGAATCCCCATGATGTCATTTTATGGGCTGCTTTATAGATTATAATCACCCATTTAGAGTTTGCAGGCTATTAATTTTGTTTGCAGAAAGCCCCAGGACTCTCGGGGACAGAATTTATAGGGCTGTGGTGTCAGACTTTGGGTCTAGGCCTTAAGACCCTCTGAGCCTTAGAAAGAGACTGAAAAGCAGTCTTTGGGGGAGTGGGAAATTAGGGACTTCCTCCAGCTCTCCTTCTTGGCATGGCTTTTTAAACTATTTGCTCGCTGTTTTACTGTCTTTCTTTTGTCCTAGTCTTCAGGCTTCTCCCTCCTGTGAGCTGAGCAACTATGTAGAGTTTTGCTTTCAACATTTTGTAGAGAGAGCTCCCTTCGGAGAACCTGATGAGGCCTAAGTAGGAGCAGCACAAGGTCAGACAGAACTGGGTAGAATCCAGCTTGACTCCTTGGCCTGTGATCTTGAGCCAAGTTTTTTTTGTTTTTATGTTAATCTTTTGACCTCTTCATCTTCCTCTATAAATTGAGACCAATGCCGCCAGACTCAAAGGGTGGTTGTAAAAATAAAGGATATGAAACAAGAAAACCACTCAGTACTCAGAAAGTATTATACTTCATAAAATGATTGTGGTGACTGCTGTTTTAATGTAACCCTGCCACAGCACGAACAAAGTGAAAACTAAGAGTGAGGCCAGTTGGTTGCAGCTTCAGCACTGATACCTTGGTTGGCCTTGGACACCTGCTTCTCAGATTCTGCACTAGTGACATTGGTCTCTAAGATGGTGCTACTCAAAGTGGCAGGTGTGGACCAGCATCCCCTGGGGACTTATTGAAAATACAGATTCTTAGGCCCCACTCCAGCCCCCTGGCTCAGAAACCCTAGACATAAGGCTCACTTTGCATTTTACGCATTTCTCCAGATAGTTGGTGGACAAAGATAGTTCCCAGCAAAGACAGGGAAGAGTTACTATATGGTCTATTTATTGTGGTTCTAATGCCCTTGTCTGAAGTTGGTTTCCCAAGCAGCAGTCTCTCTAGAGTCTTCCTTCTTGTGGTCTTGATTCGCAGTGTCCTTTGGGGTCTTGGATTGCAGAATGAAATAGGAAAATGGGCACAGAATCCTGAATTATGGCCCTGGTGGGTTTGAGCTCAGGCAGCCACTGTTTTCTGGCCTCTCAGTGCTGTAACCTCTACCTCTTCTTTGTTTAATAACCTTGGCCACCTTACTCAAGTTCACTGGGTTCCATTTTCCCCACCCATAATGTGGAGCAGATACTAATATCTGTATACAGAGATGTAGTGAATATTTTGTGAGTTACATGAGCAAAATGCTGTAGGTCCTGAGATGAACCAGTGTTGCTATTCTTCCTATTGATGTCTTCCTCCTCTTCTTCCTCCTCCTCTTCCTCCTCTTCTTCTTCCTCCTCTTCCTCTTCATGGCCCCATCATAAAGCAGCATGGGACTCAGGGTAAAAGGGAAAAATATCAGGAATGAAATCTTAGGTTCCCAACTTGCTCAGTGACCTTGGGCACATCACTTAAACACAGAACATGATATTGTTCTATTTCTAAAAGGGGTTCATTGTGTACCTTTCAAGTGCTGACACTGGACCATGCTCTGAGGAGGCACCACAACAAAGACAGATGAGGTCTCTGCCGCCGCTCTGCCTGCTTTTGCTAAGCCCTGGGGTCACTGTGGGCTTTAATTAGATAATATATAAGAAAAGTTACTGTAGTTATCATTAATACAATACATGTACATGTACCTACTCCCTATGATGAATGTAATCATTATGAAGTAATAAAAATTATCATTTTGCAAATACAGAGGCAAAGTATGAGAGGAGCTAAGCAATGTTGCCTGTTCATATGCTGAGTGTTTTGGAGGTTTGTCCTCAGGAGTCAGGCTGCTTTAGGGCCACTTAAATGAAGAAGAAGTTCAGCCTGACAGCACTAAGTGTCCATGCACAACCACACCTGCTAGACATACCTGCTTCTGGGCAGCAATTCTATCACTGTCCAAGGTCCTCAAGGACCCTACTTCTTCTGAGTAAATGACAGTGGCTGTCAGAGCTGCCCTGCCCTGGCCCACCACACCTGCACAGAGCACCTCTGAGCACCTCCAGGATTTGGTTCTTGGAGCTGTGATTTGTTTCTTCTGTCTATCCAGGACCTCATGAACATCTGCACAAGGTCCAGCCTTCTGGCAGATACAAGGAGCGAGAAAATGAGGTCAAGGGATCTTCCTTCTAGAGGTTTACCTTTTAAGTAGTGAGGTGCAACTATGTCATAGGGAAAAGATGTCACTGTTCATACAAGATGGGATGGAATTTAGGGTTTGAGTGGCATGGACAGAAAGCCTTGAGAGCTGCGCTAAGAGAGGGCTTTGTGGACCATAACTGAACTTTGGAGACAAGCAGGGATACAATAGGGAATCTTTTTGAGAGAGAAAAACATCTGGGCCAAGACCCAGACAGAGATAGGACCATTGGTGAATCTGCAAACATAACCTTGCAAGGAATGATGTAGCTCAGAGACTTGTGGATGGACATACTCTCATTTTTATTTTTTAATCTTCAAATTAGCCAAAGTCTAACTCTGGGTATCAATCTGCCTGCATGTTGGGGTGATTTTCCCTGACTCAGGGCAGTGCAAAGCTGTTGGGCTAAGAAAGCTTCCAGCTACTGGCCAGCCCCTCTGGCCACTATGATTTGTCTGCCCTGTCCCTGTTGTGACATCTCAGAGTCCATCATGCTTTGGGGCTATATACTGCATAGGGAGTGAGAATCACTGGATGGGTAGGTACCCATGCCACTGAGGTATCTCCACAGGGACCATGCAGTCAGCCACTTCAAGGTCTTGCCCTCTCCCTACCCTTTCTCTGCTGCTCATAGTCTTCCACCCTTGTACTTCTCTTTAGTTCAAAGATAGCCTTAGGTTGCCTTCAGTGCTTCCCTTAGTACCAGTGTTTGCCATGAGCCCTTACTGGATGAACCAAAAGAAGGGTCCTTGTCATCAAGCTATCTATGTTTTCCCATCTGCAAAAATCCACTGACTAGATATGAGCAACCTACTGGGTTCAAGAACTGAGTCATTCAGGGGCCCTGGATGACCAAGATCAGGTAACTTTCAACTAGAGAGCCCGATTTGGGACCCATCCACTTTTGGGTGACCTCAACACAGAAGCAAATTTTTTTTTTGGTTGTTTTTCTCCAAATGCTCTCACTGTGAGTTTGTCATCACAGCACACAGTAGCTCAGAACTGAGCAAGCAGGCAGAAGATCCTCTTGTTGGTTGTTAGAGCTCCCTGCTCCATAGCCTCAGGGCTTGACTGTGGCCTCCATCTGGGGAGTAGGTTAGGGCAAGTGTGGAGACATTGGTGCTGGAGTTTGCCTGTTAATTTAGTGAAGACAGGAGGTGTGTGACCCAGAGTGGATTGGAGACCTTAGTGAGATCATTCCCAAAACCTCAGAGCCTCTCAGACACACATGTTGGATCTTCAAGAAATAGTAGACAGCAAGATACTACTTTTCCAATCCCTTTGCAAATAACAATCAATCTTTTCTCAAAGAGTAACCTAATCAAAGAGGACACCTGAAGGGTGAAGTTTACTGCCTCAATCTTTCTTCTTCCCTTTTCCCCTTCTACCACTGTCCCTTTCCTATATTTCTATCATCATGTGTAAGAAAATAGCATGTAACTTAAGAAACCCATTGTGTTCTGGGGTCTTCCACACACCCCTTTGGGTCAAGCCATGAAGACATCTGTGAAAATGCTACTTTTGTCTCTGATATTGAAGATGGTGTCTGGAAAGGATGATAAATGCACTTAATGGGAAAAATGACAATGTTTTAAAATCAATAGAGAATTGTAACTGGTAATGAGTATATGGCAAGTCTCATCCTCAGTTTTATTATTGATAGAGACAAAGTGGACATTGTAATGATTACGAGCACCGATCCTGGAATAAGACATCATGTACTTAAATTCTGGGCCCAAGAATGTGCATTTCTTGCTGCCTGGAGCTGGTGATCCTGCTAGTCTGCAGGCTACACTCAGGGACAAGGTCTGAGTGCCAGGCAGGAGGCTCATGAAGGGCAGGAGGGGCAGAAAGGACCCAGAGAAGATGAGAGGAGAATGAGACTCGGCCTGAAGTGAGGGGCCCACAAACCCTTGGAAGGGCTGCTGGGGTCCATGTTAATAATGTGGAACACCAGTTATTCTGATTTATTTCTAAACACCCTCAGAAGCAGATTCTTTAATGTTCACAGCAGAGTGAGTACTGGTATTCCGCAGGTGGAGGACCTGAGCCCAGAGGGGTTAGGTTACTTGCCCAAGACTACACAGCTTGTTGGAATGGGGTTTGATTTGGGGCAGGTTGCCTGACTTTTTGGAAACAAGAGACTTAGAAGTCAGGAATGAGGGCTGATGCTGAGATGTCATTCATTTCCTTCATAGACCTTGAAGGACCTCAAATAAAACCGAAGACAGAGCTAGCACAGGTAAGGGACCTTTCCCCCTTGGCCCCAGAATTCAGTAGCTCTTCTCCACATGACCCAAGGTTAAGCTTGGGAGTCAGTAGAGAGGGCGCCCTGCACAGCCTTAACTGGGTTAGATTTGCCACCTTGCTTCCTTAGGCTGGCTGGGACTCTGCTTTCTGAGGGACTGGAAACATTAGGCTATGATGAGATGCTCCATTACTGTGATTTAAAAGCATCTTGATGCCTAGTGTAGCTTTCTCACCAGATTGCCAGTTTCTCAGAGAACTAAACAGTGCCCAGTCAGATATTTTCCTATGCAGAATACTTGTGGAATTCTGTGCTCACTCCCTCTTGGGGGATCAGTTAAGTTGCAGTTGAAGCCAATTCAGATGCATTCTCCAATGAGGGATGGTGTCTTTGAGGTTGGTGAAATGAGTAATGTTTTTGAGTTGCTGGTGTGTCTCTGAGAGTGAAAGATGGAGGGAAGTTTGAGTCTTCTAGAAAGAGAAAAGCTTGCCGTGGATGCAAGAGGAAAACAAGGGGCAAAAAGAACCTTTCTGTCTTAGTTACTTTTCTCTCGTTGCTGAGACAAAATACTTGACACCCAAAATGAAGGAAGTAAATGTTTATTTAGCTCACAGTTTGTGGGGGTTTCAGTCCATAATCAGCTGGTTCCAAGGCAAAGTAGCACGTGGCAGGGGGCAACAGTTCATGGTGGCAGAAAACAGCACAAGCAACAAGAGCAAAAGGGGAGGAGCACAGACAGAAGACTCTGTCCCTTAATTTGTATGTAGGCCACACCCACTTGGGTGCAGCACTCACACCCATAATCCCAGCATTGGACCATGAGTCATTCACAAACTCTAGAAGCCTGCCTCCATGACTGCATGAGGCTTTGAGGGGACATCCAGATCAAACCATAACACACTCCAAAATGGACAAGTTTACCTAATATGTTAGAAGAAATTTGTTTCTGATGATGTTCCTTACCATTCACCATTTTTTATGGAATCATGCCTGCATAAAAGTTATCTCACTTTCTCAGCAGGGTTGTTTTAGAGAATTAGGTCATTTGTAAGTCAAAAATGTCTACAGAATTCAAAATAGGCAAATTTTCAGCTATCTGAGTTTAGCTGGCTAGAAAGAAGCATTCTGTTTAAGGCAGTTTTCCTCACTTCCTGGCTCAGACTTGCCTTCCAAGTCTTATCTCCGTCTCAGAATCCCTTGTGCTTGGTAAGTCAGTGAAACCCTGATTGTCTTGGGGTGCAAAACGGTGCTGGCCAGCTCTGGGTTGGCAGCTGGAGGAGTGGGGAATTCAGACCTTGGAGGAAACAGGACTGCCTGGAGCCAGATTTTTTCATCCTGGCTGCATGGGACAATTATCTGAGGTCACTTTGAAAACCCTAAATGTCCAGGTTTCATTAACTAAATCAGAATGTCTAGGATAACCAAATACCCTAGGAACTTGGTGAGTAGGCAGGGCTGAAGACTGCTGAACTGAGGCTCCCTGTTTGTCCCTGGCAAGGATCTGAAGAGTTGAGGGAAGGGGTCCAGGGAGGTGGGGACAGAAAGGATGTGCTGGCTTGGATGACACTTGCATCCCCTGTTAGTAGAGACTTAGCTACAGAATTCTTCAAGAAGAAGGGGATTTGTTACTATGCATGGCATGGTAATTAAAAGATTACATTTCCTTGATTCCAAATGCATTGATTAGTAAGATGCAGCAGTGATTTAATGCCTGCTCTTTTGTAGGACTGAGGTGGGAGAAAACGCTATTAAATATGTATTGAAACATGCTCTGATTTGTGAGCTCAATTCACAATTCACCTCAATTTCACAATCATTGTATGTTGGAAAATGTGACTCTTAGAATTGATCTAACAACTTAATGATATTGTGCTTTACATAAATTAGTTCAATTATCCTCTCTACAACTTTGCTCATAAAGCAGGTCCTCCAACTGTCCCCATTTTACAGAGGCAGGAGTTGAGGCATCAACAGGGTTTAAATAACCTGTTCAATGCCACAGAGAGTCCAGCGCTGGTCAGTAGTGAGACTGGTATCTGAAGTTGGGTTTTCAGAGCCAGACCAGAAAATGTTGTGAGAGCAAAGGCTGCAGTCCCTCAGTCTTCTTGCCTTCCCCAGGACCCAGGGAGGTGGTATTTCCTTAATCAGGGCCCTGGATCCCTCAAATGCAAGAGCATTTTTTTTTCAGTTGCACCTATCATACATTGCACAAGGGTACCAGGCTTAGGAAATAGGTTGAAATGAAATCCTGCTTAAGGTCCCTTGCGAGGCCTTGACCCCAAAGTGTTGCTTCTAATTCTGCAAAGGTTCAGCACCTGATGATGGAGCCCTGTCCAGGGGGAAGAAGATGTAGTTATTGGGCCGATTAGAGAACACCCAGCAAGCAGTAAGCAGTGCCTCCCTACTCCTTCCTGCTGGTTCTTGCAGATTTCTGAGCAGAGTCCTGAAGTTTCATTCTAGTGAGTCTCACTGGTGGTGGAGGATGAGGAAGAAGCCACTTGAGGGTCCGGTACTCTGGGGCCTTTGACATCATGCTGTTAGGGCAAGGGTCCCTCCACAACAAGCCTTGTGGAATGGAACAAGGCGAAGCCAGTAGCTCTGAAGTTCCTGGAACCCAGGCCTTCTCTGCCCAGGTTTCCTCCCCTTTCTTTGTTTTTCTCCTTCTGCAAACTCTTTAATGAGAAGGCAAGCTGAACCTCTTAGGAGCTGCATTCCAGAGCAACCTGGGTAATGGAAAGTACAAAAACAACCTTAACTTTGTCTTCACTGCTTGATGGGTTATACCGACTTCTCAGAAAGCATCCATTTAGGCCCAGAAAGTGAAATAACATTTTGCAGCTCACTGGAGTGGGGCCAGAGGGTGATGCAGCTGCGGGCGTAGGCCAGATGGGAAATCCAGACGCTGGCCTGGAGCGCAGGGCCCCTTCTGCTCACTTGGAATGGGGAGACTTTCGGATGGGAGGGAAGGTTTAATCAGCATATGCACTATTTAGCTGGCATTGGAATAATGGCTTTTTTTTTTTTAAAGGAGGTGGGTGGCAGCAGCGAAGCAGGGTGTCACAAAGTATGATCCATAACTCTCCCATCTGTATCACATTCTAAAAGTCATTCCATTTTTTCAGCATGCAATCTAAATTAAAATAGTCTGCTGGCTGAAGAGAGCCCCCAGGTCCCCACACACTAAACCTGAGTGTTACTCTAGAGCCAGATCAATGCACAAATGCATGTGGGAACAGAACAACAATACCACAGGCAGGTGTTCTGAAGCCTCACTCACTATTCTGTGAGCAGAGAGGCCTCGTTGATGCTCTGGAATACAGATTTCATGAGCACCTGCAGATGGATGTCCAGGACAATATGCCCAGGCCAGCCCTATTCCAGCCATGCAAAGAGAGATCTCCTATAGGCTGTCCCCCTTCTGCACTCACCAGGCACCTGGGCTAACTGTGGGTTTCTTGGGCACCAATCTTCTAGGTAACTGGAAAGAGCACAACTCGGTACTGAAGGGGATTTCACTATAGACTTACAGGTTCTAAGGCAGGGAGTGGCAGAGAACTCAAACGATGGCCTTTTGGAGGTCACCTGATGGTAGAGCCTCAACTCTGCTGGGTATTTGAGTCTGGGGCACTTAATTCAGTTCGGGTGTATCTCTTCCACCTGGTTATAATAGTATATTGCATTAGAGTCCAAACCTCCATTATTAATAATCTCCTTGGTTATGCCAATGGTCCGGAGAGGACCTCTGATTAGCCCCTCTGATTCTCCTGGATTCCTGGGGGGACTTTTGTGACCACCATGTCCTCTTTGTCAACAAGCTATCTCCAGTCCAGTAGAGTGTATAATGCTTCAGTTACTGTTTTATTCTTATGATACAATTCATTAATCCAGTTTGCAAATAGAAGTCTAAGATTCTCATTTCTTGGCAACTTCCAGGACCTGATTTATGAGGAACACACAGGCTAAAGGCCTTTGGATACCAATCACTGACCTTATGTTTGTCCTGCCATTTGGTGGTGCTCCTGGGACTGCTGTGTGCGCTCACTTGAGGACCAGCTTACACCTAGCTGTCTCTGTTTGGTTTCCCTCCTGAAATGTAGCCAGGAGAAATGAACCAGGCAGTGAAATGCATCTTCCTTTCTCCACTTCATGTTCAGATGTGGCTAATAAAGAGGCTGAACAATGGGTGAACAGGAATAGCCCAGCCAAAGAGGAGGTATTGTAGTGGATTGGTAACTGGTGGTTAACTTAAACACCAAATGCACTGAATCAGTGTGGTGCTGAGTGTGGATGGGCTACCTGAGGACTGTTGCCAGCATAAAAGGAGACCTGGAGGGAAGAGTAGCATCGTGGATCTCCCAAGTGTTGTTGTTTGGAGCCATTGGTTCTCCTAGAGAAGCTTGTCATGCTAGCTCCCCTGATATGAACTCAGCTGTTATTGGAGGAGCTCAGGACCTTGTTACTGAGAGTAGCTGCAGTTCACTTTGGGGAAGCTCTGGTCCTTACTTTGAGCATCGCTTCCTGGCTCCAGAGGGGAAGATGTGTGCTGTTTAATCTCCAGGAGAAGCTTGTCACACTGGCTTCCTGATATGTACTTGGCTGTTCTCGTTGTCGGAGGAGCTCGGGACCTCACTATTGCTGAGGATTGCTGTGGTACTTTTCAGGGGAGTGATTTTCCTTATTCTGAGCATCACTTCTTGGCTCTAGTACAGAACCATCAGCCTGCTGGCACAGATGCTTTATCCTGCTGGTATAGACTTTCTAGCTTCCACTGCTGACCTTTGGGCCTTCCTAGTGCAGATCCATGAAGCAGGCTTGCATGAGTCATTGTCGTGGGCTCTAGGTTTTCAGCTGAACTCATGCAGGTTATTGCCATGAGATCCAGGCCCTTGGCTGGATTTTCTAGGTCTTTAGTGTTGTGGACAGATTTCCTGCACTTTCTTTGTATTTGACTTCTTGGGTAGCCATTATAAATAATGCTATACATTTTGTGTCCATATGTAATTGTTCTCCTTGCAATGTCTGACTGCAACAGGTATGTTTTGGTTTTTTCCTTCTATTGTCCTCATAGAGACTGTCTCCTTTCCACATCTACCTTAGAGAGCAGCTGAATTAATGGTAGGTGCAGTCAGGGCTTTACTAGCTTTGCCTCCAGACTTGTGTGAAGTGTTCACAGTTTACAAACTAGGTTCACATACTAATCTCTTTGGATTTAATGAGATCGTGATTCAACTGGCTATAAATCACCAAAGCAGCGTCACATACCATGCGTGACAATCACCAAGCTGGGGCGAAGCTGTCACTTCAGTGAAAGGAATTGATAAAGACTTGTGTTCCCCAAGCGGAAAAAGAAAATAACTGTGATGTTTCCATTGAGACTCTAGCTATTGTATCTTCAGCTCTTTGATAATCTCATGTTGAAGCTGCCTAAAAACGTTGGCTGCAATGACTTGCAGAGAAAATGTGCATAGGGACAATTGACTGGGCTGCAAGTTGCATCATGTTGGATATGGCAGGGCCACCTGGTTTGGTTCTATTCTTGGGTCAAGAGACAATGAGAATGTGTCCTGGTTTTGTAGCTTTCTGGAAGCCAGAGATAGGCTGTGATTATAAACCTCTCCTCTCTGAATGCCCACAAGGTCTTCTGCAGAGGGACAGGTCCTCAGAGCTCACCAGGAGGGATGGTCCGCACTTCTGAAGCAATAGGACAACCGCATCGCCTGTTGGATGTCTTGGGAAAAGTAAGATGAGTGAGTCAGAGGCAGGGGGACATTCAGAAAGAGCTTTGTTTCACATCGGCCTCTAATCACTCTGCTTACATTTCCTAACCCCATTTACCAGGTTGGCAGGGAGAGCTTCTCATCTGTTTCCTTCATACGGCTTTGTCACCAGCTTGACAAATGGGACTGACACATGCTGGGGTGAAGATGCTGTTCTGTTCAGAAAGTAGCAATTAGGCCATGCGGATGCAGAGTTCACCCCAGTGGGTGGGGATGGCAGCTCTGTCCAGGATCCTGATGCCATCAGAGCAACCCGGGGAGATGTTTATCATTCATCAGACTACACTGTAACTGGCAGTGTGGTGGGAAATCACTTGCATCTCCAGTAGGTGATCAATCAGAGTTGAAAAGCCGCTCTGGGAAAGGGGGCAAGCCTGGCTGACTGCTCCCCTTCAACACATGAATTAGAATGTTTCACAAGTGTACTTTTGTATTAGTTTCCTATTGCTGTAATGAATTACCTCAAGCTCAATGGGTTAAAGTAACAGAAACTTAAGTTTTGAAAGTCATAAGGCCCATGTCAGTTTCTCTGGGTTAAAGCTATAGATATGAGCAGGATTGGAACTTGCATGGAATGCATTTCTTCAATTTTTCCTTGGTGAGTGTGCCTCCTGGGCCCAACCCAGTGCCATGCTGAGCAGGGCTCTGCCGGGTCACTCAGTGATGTCCCTGAGGCTTCTCATCATACCTGTATCTGACATGTCCATCTTCTCGGAAGCAGCTCAGAGCTCGGTGGTAGACAGCCCAGAGTTGCAACTAGGAGAGAGGTGTTCACTGGAAAGGATATTTACTAAGTGCCATGTGCCTCGATCCTGTGTTGCAAGCTGGGAGGAAGCACACTGTGTGTCCTTCAGAGATTTCTTTGCCTCTCTGAGTGGCACAGCTGGGCAATGTGGAGACTTTACATGCTGCAGGAAAAGACTGGATAGAGGCCCTGTATTGGTTTGATACTGTAGCCTTGTTGGCCAAGGCCTGAATGCTTGAATGTGACACAGCTATTGTTTGTGAAAGAGATTTGATGCTTCATTAGAGAAAAACTGTGTACAGAAAGCCGGTGGAGATTTCTTAACGGCTTCCTGATTAAAGGAGCAAACAACCTAAATGCCAGATTAGTGACATTTCAGGGTAGAATGCACGATGGGACAGCATTTCTATTTTCTCCCTTTCCTCAGCCTTGCTCAGCAGTGTTCATTTGTTGTTCTGAGGAAATGAGAAAGGGGCCGGCTGGTGCAGCAGAGAAGGAGCTGGGAAGCCAAGCGAAGCCCAGACACATACAGCTCTCTGGCAGCCCCGGGGACATCTGGAACTTCCAGTAGAGATGTGCAATGCCCGGTCCTCCAGATGCAGACTGGACAGACCTGTGCATTGCCTTGGAACACTGGGCTTCACTCGCATGCTTCAGTCTTTCCAGCAAAACCTTCCAGGATGGTTGAGGTGGGGGCTCCCAGGACCGTGGACTGACAGAGCTGTCATGCGTAGGAATGGTTACTTCTTTTGTCATTGAACCTCAGAATATGGTGGAGCTAATTTCAAGGGTGTCTCTGCAGGAACCATTCTCTAGGGACTGGGATTGTCCTCTGTGTCCCTGTTTGTGCAAGATCATCAGGGAGGTGGGTTAATTGTCTTTGGCCTTCAAAGGGGAAGATACTCCTGGAAAGCAACTTGGGAGACTGGTGTCAAGAATCTCCTCCTCTGGACAATGGGGAAAGTTCCCTATTCATTGCTGGAGTGATCTTTTGAAATGAAAATCCATTCAACTGTAAATTCCAAACTCCTTGCTGAGGCCTTGACCCCTGGCTACATCTCCAGTTTCATCACTATTGCTCAGCATCTCTTCCACATATGTGTCACCACACTACCCTGTGTATGGCCTTTGAGCTCACCAACCTGTTTTTTGCCTTGGGATCTGTGTCCTTCCTGCAGTGTCCTTGACCTGCTTGTTTTAGGTGAATTCCATCGCAATTTTCAGGTCTTCACCAAGGTTTCCCCCTATTTGACATGGCACAAGCACTTCTGCCACTATGATGCTGGTTTCCTTTACAATTCTTATTGTTTGTACTTAAATAACTGTCATTTGTCTCTCTGTCTGTTTGATTGTTTTTTTCCCTTTGATGGCATTTCTACCCACTAGGATGTGAATTCCTAGAGGCAGGGATACCTGGTGGGACGTGTTCAGTGCCTGTAGAGGTCAGTATCCCATCAACAAAGAGGACTAGCTCAAGAGAGAAAATGGCATGTGGGAACCAGGTAGCTGGTTTAGTAAGTGTAGAAAGGCCAAATGGGCCACCAGAAGGGTTAGCAAGAGAAGGTACTTGGGCCTGCAAGGACAGAGGGATGAGGAAGTAGTATCATGGAGGAGACCCAGTCACTGCTGAGAGACCGAGGGAGCAGAAGAGAGCCACGGTGGGGCAGATTCAGTTCTTCCTTCCTTCTAATCATGATCCCCCTGGCTGACCACAGAGGTGAGCACTGGCCAGACCAGCTGGGAAACAGAATTCGTGGGGGCTGGCTCTTGTAATCACAAACAGGGGCGGGTGAAGATAGGAATCAGTCTGAGACAGGGCACTCCACTGACTAGAGCTCTGTTTATTCCCAGCATTTCTCATAGTCTAAGCACATAATAGGTCCTGAGTAAGTCTTCCTTGAATGGATGAATGAATGAAACACATCAGTCAGCATTAGTCAGTTCTCATGTCAGTGTTAAACTGGCCCATCCCGTCTTGACATTCAAATGCCAGAGCCCTAGAAGGAGGAACTCTGAGCGTAGGTCTTACTCACACCCTTTGGCCCCTGCAGGCTTTGAGCCTAGTTTACCTCCTCTCTTTGCTGTCCCAGCCCCAAGGAGGGAGAAGAATTCTTATTTCTGGAAATAACACTCTTTCATGAGCCCTTTAATCTGAGCCGCTGGCACTTTTATATGTGCAGCATTGTGTTACTTGAGGAACTCCTTTGAAGACCATTTTAAACTTTCGTTTCTTGGTTCAACTTTAAAATTTGTAACATTTGGGACCCTTCCCAGAATCCTGGATTTATTCCTGGCGTTAAAGGGAGAGGGCAGCTGGCACTGAATTCCATATTTCCAATGATCCTTATCTGGTAACCCTGGAGAATATATTTCACATTTCGGAGCCTCCATTTTGTCTGTAAAGTGAACTCAAAACACCCAGATACGAAAGTGAAATGATGAGATAAATGACCCAAGTTAAGCACCAGTACTTACAGGTGCTTGATAATGTTTATTCCCTTCCCCTAAACACTGGGAAGTAGCTCAGCTGTCTCCACCCGCCATCCCACCAGCAGCTCAGTCTAGATTCTGCCTTGAAGTTCTGGGTAAGAAATTCTTTCTGGTCATTTTCTTCCATGGGAGAATTTTGAGAAAAAAAGAAGCTGGAGAGAAAACATCATTGGTCATTTATTAATACACCCTCCCCCTGCCACCCCGCCCCATGACATTTGTTTCTCTGATGGACTAATTGTGGATTTTCCAAGAATTTTCCTTTAAGAATTTTCTGTATTTGAAAAACAAAAGTAATCTCCCTAAAATTGAGATTCACGTGGACCATTTGTGCAATCCATGTTTTCTCTTTCTTCCTTTTTCCTCTTCATTTCTGCTGAGGTGGTACCTTGGCTGCCTGGTCCCTGAAGTTTTGCATAAGAGCTGAATTTTGAGCATCGATAGTTTTTCCCCTTTAAATCTTAAGGTTGATCGGTGCTTTATCAAAGCTCCATGTAAGTAGATTTTATTATAGGAAATCTCAGCAGGTTAGAACCCAGAGAATTTTATTCAAGCCTCTAATGGAACAATGACACCAACCTGTAATTAAGGCATTTCTGGGAAGTTACTTCCATTGAGTTGCAGAAAAAAAGGTAACAGCCCACGTGGTTGGCGATAAATTCAGGGGAAGCTGTGATTTGAGAAGAGTATTCCTGTGTGCTGTGTGCCATCTGTGTGAATTTTCCTGGAATTCTGTCTAAATTGCTAATGCAATGGTAGGAGGAGGGTGCCTTTTAAAGAGAGCCGTGCACCTGATGGGTCCCTCAGTTTGCTGTATCTTCAGCTCTTCCTCCTGGGCAGCCGCGGGAGACACTGATGAGAAAGACAGTGACTTCCACAGTGGTTAACCTCTCCCCCACCCACCCGCAGCTGTGGCCTTGGTTAAGCGCAGGATGACACGGAGTTTTCTTCCCTTTGTAAAGGATTGGTTAAGGCGCTTTGCCCCCTTGCTCTTCAACAGCAGAAGCTTTGTGTTTTTCTCTTTCACAAACACCATTATATCCATCAGGAAGTAGAATTTCCCACAAGATCCCAATCTCATCTGCGTTCACATGTGACCTTCCTTCTTTCCGTTTTGAAGGGCAGATTGGCCTTGCTTTGGGGGTTGAAGGAAAGTGGCTAACTCCCAGTTATGGTTGTGGGCACTTCAGTAATTGTGAAAGGGCACTGTAGTTCAGGAAGTCACAGCTGTCCCTCAGTGTCCCCTTTTCACACAGGGGACAGTGCAATCTGAGGGCAGCGGCTCAGGGACAGGGAGGTGGGGACCCAGACCTTGGAGCCTCCGTTAGTGGGAGAATGTAAAGACTAATTCACCTTCTTCTAGCTGATACCGCCTTTCCTGTAACCTTCTCTGCACCTTTCTATCATAAAAGCCCTTTAGTATGTTATTTCATTTAACCTCCACGGCAACTGTATCCACTTAAAACTCTTATAAAATAATCAATAGTGTTCTAAATATGATCCAATTTAAAAGAGAAATGAAAATCAACCTATTCATAGGCATTATAAACATTTTCATTTTTTAAATTATCGTGCAGTCAAAATGACCTTTTTTTCCCTGTTCAGTGTACTGGTCTACAGATCTAGGCATAAATGTGGGGACCACACTGTAATCAGAATGCTGAATTATTTATCTGTCAGTCACCCCCACTTTACTCTGACCCTCGACAACCACACGTCTGTTTTCTATCACTATGGTTTTGTCTTTGCAAGAATGTCAAATAAGTAGAATCCTTGGTGTGTTACCTTTCAAGCATGGCTTGTCTTATGGGCTTTTTTTTTTTTTTTTATTAGATCTTGAATTGACAATAAGCAATCAGATGAATTCACCTATCTGCCGAACAGGGTTCACAGGTAGAAATTTGCATAGATGTTTTTGAAGACCAGTATCGGGTCATCTGTTTCATCATGAGGGAGAATTTTGATGTAATGTTTATTTTGAAGATTCTATTTGAAGTCCTTACATTTATGCTCCCAAAGTACATCTACTAGATTAGTGTCTTGATGACATAGTATCCATTAAAACAAATGAAACAAAATGAAATCTTGTGTTTTATGGATTAGGCACCTGTTAAGTACACTATTATTTCATTTATGCAAATATATATCCTCTGGTGGCTGTTAGATAGGATAAGGATCATGTCATTGTTTGTGTCATTTGTTCAAGCTTGGAAGAATTTGAATGACTCTACAAGAGAATTTTCACAGGAACTTACAAGATTCCTTACAAGAGTGAGAGTGGCCCTGTCTTTTTAGGATGCTACCGGGTGGCTTTGAGACCTTTGTTTCTATCTCAGACACAGACAGTTAGTGGACCCTCATTAGCTTGCAGTCTCCATCCATTGCTTTACCTAAGTACAGGTGGTGGTCCTGTGCCTGCAGGGAGGCAGCTGGAACTCCAGATGCCTGCCGATGCTCAGAACAAGATCGACTCAGTGAAGCATGCAGGAGCCGTGGTGGCCTCTCACACACCAGCTGCATGCTACAGCAAGGGCCCATGCCTTTGGGCTGGTTACTGCTGGAGAATGGGGCTGTCTGCACTGGTGGCAAGGAACAGATTGGTTCAAAATAGAAAAGAGCTGTTCCAGTATGACTTGCCTGCCATGGAGGTAATTGGATGGATGGATTGGGTGATCTCTATCTGACAGCCACCAGGAGGCTTCTCAGGGAGCTGGAAGAGATAAACCTGTCAAGAGGCTTCCTGCTGTTTTAGGGCCAGGATCGTCCCTGCTTCCAGGCAGGGCTTTGGTCCTCCCAAAGAAGAGTGAGTAACTTACTGTTCTTTCTCAGAGTGCCAAGGAATTGTAGACTCTAAGGCCATGCTGGATGAATCTAACTGTGCCATTTGGTTTGCAGATGCCAGGTAGCCTTTCTTCTGGCCCAGCCAGTGGCTGGTATTCATTTCTGAAGCATTAGCTCTGGCTTGCATTACAAAACTATCCTCTGTCTCTCTGTCTCTCTCTCTCTCTCTCTCTCTCTCTCTCGCTCTCAGAACTGTTGATTGAACGCAAGGCCTTTACACTGAGCTACCTCTCCAACCTGTTTTTTTTAATTTTGAGACAGGACTTCACTGTGTTGCCCAGGCTGGGCTGCAACTTTCAATCTTCTTGCCTCAGCTTCCCAGAGGCTAGGATTACAGATGTGTACTACTGTGCTCAGCTACAAAACTTTCTTTCTTTGTCTCTCAAGAAAGTATGTTGAAATATGAATGAGTGACCTTGTATTTTAAACCTTGGAGCTCCTTGAATTGGTTAATGAGTCAATTGGTTGGCTTTAGTAGATCGCTGGTATCAGCCTTTACTGAGAGGCATTAGATCACAGAGAACTGAATAGTTAGGAGCACCTAACTACTACTGGTGCTAAAATACCTGGTTTCCAACTGGATAATCCTTGGTCAGATTTCTAACTTTTTGGGACCTTGACTTTCCCATCTTTAACATGGAGATAACAATTTAACAGTAGACATGTAATGATTGAATTAGCCAAGACAAGTAAGGCAACTAACAGATACCAGTCTTTAATGATAAGTTCACTTTGGATACTCCATATTTGGCCATCTCCGCTACAGTTTATCATGCTTGGGCTGAGAACTGCTGATTAATCTGATGGTCTTACTTTATAGGAAAAAAAAAAAAAACCTGAAGTCTGTGAAGGCTTAGTGATGTTCCTAGAGGCAGATCAGTATTAGAGGTGTCTCTTGACTCTTAATCCCTTTCTTCACACTACAAAGCAGAAAACTAATAATCTGTACACATTGTTGGCACTGGGCACTTTCTAACTAGAAATCTCTATTAACTTGAACTCTCCTGCCTTGTCAAGAGAATAGTAATTAACATTTTAGATGAACAACTTCTTGCCCAAGAAGGATGTCGCTTCAGTAGAGTTTTAGCACTAAACTCATTTTCACTGTGCTCATTTATCTGCATAACTAGAGTGTGTACTTTGCAAGAGCTTTTCGTTTGCCAATCAAAAGTTTATTGCCACTTGATCCCCTCAGCTGGCTCTATCTGGTGTTTGCCCTTTCTGTCCAGTTGTCCCAGTGCCTAACAAGCAGGCTAGCGATGACAAGGTTGTTAATAGGCACACTCAAGATAAGGCAGTGGTAACTCCTTTTGTCCTGAGAGTTTGCTACCTGCCTAGTGAATAATCCAGGGACTTTTTGGCTCTTTTTTTTTAGCTCTTTGAGGTGATGCATGTGTGGTGCTGAGTGTGGGAGGAGCACTTAATGTGCCTTCAGCTTGCATATGGGAACCCTGCTCAGCACCCCCAACATCCCCCAGCCAGGAAACCCCTCTCCTTGCAGATGCTCATTCTACCAATTCCTATCTAAAAATTAAATGCTTGTGATTTGGAAATATATTTTCTTACATGCACTGAAGGTGTTTCAAGTTTTGGCTTTTGCTCAGTTTACAAACCAGGTAATTCCCAGTTGTCCCTATGAGTGATCTGGAGTCACACTGAGTGTTCCAAATTGTATCCTCCTGTTACTGATCAAGTTTCTAGACAGGCAGCATCATCTGACATTGCTAAAGTGAATGTGATGGGTGTCAGAGAGGGGACAACCTCCAGATTTGGTGCCACCTCTTTGTGCAGTTACAGTATGTGTTGTCTTGATGCAGGCTCTGTTAGTGTGAGGACTCTGGGTAGGTGTGCATTGCTTCTGACTCACCTATGCAAGGTGTTCCCCTCTTTGAGTGTGAAGAAGCAGAAGCTGTTTGCACTTGCAGGAAAGGGTGTGGAGGCACAAAGATCTCCTCACCCCAGGTTCCTCTTCGTATCCCATTCATCTTATTGGAGCAGTGGGAACACTGATGTGTGAATGAACTAGGTGGGAGTGTGGCTGAATGAGCCCAGATTTGCTGAGCAGAGCAATTCAGGAAGCACCCTTGATTCCCTGTCAGCTTTCCATGCAGACACACTTCCTAAGTGAATGTGGCATCTGTACTGGATGAAGGCCATTGCTTAGGATGAAACGTGATTACATGTCTCCTCTAATCCTCTGCAGGCAACACTTTCCATTTAGGGTGTTTTAAAGGATGTGTGTACTGTTTGGTTCATGCAACATCTGGGGCAATAACCTCTATAGACAGAGATGGAAAGTATGTTCCATCAGCTTAGAACCCTAACCTCTGGACAGATGGAAGTCTCAATGAGGGTGCATAATGCTTTGGTAACCCTGATGAATACACAGACGTATGCCTTCTCTAGTCAAATCTGCAGACTTACTGATCAGCTAATAACATTTCTGCTTGCTGCAGCAGTTCACAGATCTGTAAATTCTATGAATTCTAATGTCTCACTCTGCAACTTCAGGAATGAATGGGCTAGAATTAATTGGAAGCCTTCTGCCCAAGGGAGTTTTAAAAGTATTCCTGGGTGCCATGAAATGCTGTTATTTATGCATTAAACCCCATGAACCTCAAGGGTTCATTGGATAACGTTGTGAGACACAGGTATTATTGGGGGCACAGGGCAGGATCCTTGGTGGTAGTTCGGACCCACCTGGTGAGAAGGCTGTGTCTCCTTTTACATTCTCTTGACCACCAGGAGAAAGAATCCCCTAGATTTTACCAATCTCTAACAGCTGTCTAGACTTAGATGATCAGCCTACAGCCTGGAATTAAACATTGTGTACTACGAACATGTATTAATGAAGAAAATGATCTGATTAAAAAAATGAAGTTAAATGATGTGGATTTTTTTCTTGCTGTTTATTTAAGATTACTTTCTAGTTGTACCAAGCAAATGGACAGTCCATTTCTGATTGATAAGTTCCATTAAAAAGCAACTTTAGGAGTATCCTATTTAAGTGAAAAAAATTTCATAATTAACTGTATAGACAGAACCCCATTATAAACATGTAGGTACAGGACATGAATGAGACCCTGAACCTAGGGGAGGATGATTTCTTAAATTTGGGGAGGAGGCAGCCAGAGTTGTTTCATTTCTCAGAGGTGTGCTGGCCCCCAGCCTGTGCAAGACCCTGTGCCATGTAAACACTTCCCGTACCCCTCTTTAACCATCCAGGCAACCCCAGCATATGTGTGCTATAATGATTGCTTTGTTTTAAAGGCGAAGAAACTGAACTTAGAGATGGTAACTGACTTTTCTGAAGACACATAGCCGGTAAGGTGCTATCCCAGCTTGTAAACGCATTTGAGTCCTGAGCCTGGCACTCACCCCATGACACCAAAGCATAGCATCAGGGATTTGTAATAAGAGAGAATCCTAATAACCCCAGTTCACTGCTACTGACAAATTGAATGTTGAAGGAGGAAAAAGGAAAGCACATTATTAAAGAAAAGGCAAAATACCAACCTACACTCAGGCAGTTGAAACTCACATGGAGTGCCGCTGTGACATCTCACTTCTGTCTCACTGTCCCTCTGTTTTCTTCCTGCCACTGCCTATGGAAAATTGATCTATGTTCCTAAATCCTTAGTTTGCCCATTAGAGATTAGATTTACTCATTCTTTCTCTTTCGCACAGTTTGGATCACCAAAGCTTTTGGATTTGGAATACACTTGGCTTAGATATACAGCAGTATTTGCACACTGATGTGAAGTTTTGTTTGTTTGTTTGTTTTAAATAAGGGATCCTTCCACACCAGACTTGATTTGGAGTTTATCCACAATATTCTTACATATTTGTTATGTGTGAGTGTCCTTTCTATAAGTATCCATGATGTTTCACTCAGTAGCATGCATGTATTCCATTTTTAAAAGTTTTCTCAGTAAATATCTAGACCATCAGGATACTACTTGAACAGGGAGATATTAATAAACCTCCTTGAATGTAATTAACTTATTTTACAAACTGTTAGTGCAAAACTCATGATAAAGGAGACCACTTCAGACTGTTTCATGAGAAAACAGGCAAAGAGATTTCGTTAATGCTGGTCCCATTCTCTGATATTGTGAGAAACAAACTATTATAATGAACTATTATAACCTTCATTTGAGAATTCCTTCAAAGGTGGTTATGTATATTTACAGAAGAGTAATGCTGACATTTCCTTCCAGGTTTTCAGCATAACAGTTTCTTCTGAAAGAGCATTGCCAAATTGCACTGAGTCAATTGAAGATAAGTTTGAGTTGGTTTGGCTGTCATTTTAACATTTTCATGTGCCTGTATCACAGCCAAGCTCAATTTCAGAAATAATTTAAGAAGTTATCATAGGGCAGTCTCACTCTCCATTTGACTGCTCTCTTGGTTACTTTTCTCTCGTTGCTGAGACAGAATACCTGACGCCCAAAATTAGGAAAGGAAAGGTTTATTTCTTACAGTTTTTGGAGGTTTTAGTCCATATTCAACTGGCTGCAAGGCAGGGTGGCGTGGCGGGGCAGCCATTCATGGTAGCTGCCAAACAGCAAGACGTGAAACAGGTAAGAGAGAGAGAACACGCCTTCCTCCCACTCTTACACCGTATGTCGGTTCCACCCCTGGGTGGGTGCAGCACTCACATCATCAATCCCAGTGCTAGACAACAAACCAATCACAAACGCCAGACTCAACCCTGTCCATGATTACATGAGGCCTTGGGGAGTGGGTACAGGACCATAAACTATGACAACTGCATTTACTCTATCTACTCCCAAGGGCTACAGGCTTTTGTTTTGGGAACTTTAGCTCTGGTCGCTTATTGAGGAGACTGCATGTCAAGGGCACAGTTTTACAACACTCTTCCTCGCTTCTGATCATGCCTATGATCAGTCACCATTCCCGAACCATTAGGAGTTGGCCTTTTCTTCCCCAACCCTTTGTTTCATTCTCCCCCAGTTTGTGTGGGCTCTGGTCAGTTTGGTTTTTGCCCCACTTTCCAGTGTAGTCTTTCTCACAACCAGGTTTTGCACAGGCTGCTTTCTGTTTTCACATGCTATTTCCCTTTTTCTCCACCTCTCCCCTGCCCCCAGCATATACCTTTCAGTTGAACAGTGCTTACTTACTAGGTGCCAACTCAAGTACTCCTTTGGCATGCTTTGTCTCACCTTCTTCCATTCTTATTGGTGCTCCTGAACTGTGTCTGTTGCTTCATGCTCTTATTTGTTTGGGTTCACATGATTTACTATCTTTCTTATAGTAAGCTCCCTGACAGCTGCTACTGTCTGGTGTTTGCTACAATTCTATTCTGACACCTAACACAGCACCGAGCGCCTACGTAACAAGCACTCTATTAGGTATGGAATACTAAGTAGGCAACAGTGTGTATTGATGGCTGTGGTCTTTCCTCAATGTCAAGAAATCCAGCTCCTCACCATCCTCCTCAAGTTCTCAAGAAATAACCTCTGATTTTAAACCATGAGAATGTCAACATGACATATGTGTGAAGGTTCCCCAGAATTCCTCAAATATGCTGGGCTCTGTCAAGAATATGAAAGGCGCCAGCATGGTGGCACACACCTGTAATCTCAGCTGCTTGGGAAACTGAGGCAGAAGGATCGAAAGTTCTAGGCTAACCTGGGCTACCTTTTGAAAGCTTGTCTCAAAATAAAGTGGTCTAGAGTGAAGTTCAGTGGCAGAATGCTTACTAAGTGTGCAGGAGGCCCTGAGTCCACCCCTAGTACTGAAAAAATAAAATCTGATGAGAATTTCTCTGTTCCTGTCAAACTGAGGACAATGTAGTTCTTCCAGACAGCTCACAGCCAGACTGTAGTGACAGGGCTTGTTGGGAAGTCAAAGTCTGTTTCCTCTATCTCCTCCTTCATCCCAAGCAAGCTGGTTTGAAGTTTTATCTAGATAGCATTTTGAGATTGGCAAAAGAGAAAATATAATATTCTTACTGGAATTACTGAAAGAAGGGAAGCTACAGGTGGAGAAAGGAAACAGATGTTTACTGACTGCATTGCATGGGTTTTACTAGTGTACAAACCATCATCTGCTTTCTGTCCATTGATGACCACCCATTAGCAAAAGGGACCCCCAAAACAAGGCAAAGGGCTGGCATTTACACTAGGTATGTGTGACTGACTCCAAAGCTTATGTATTTCCCACTTCAGCTTCCAGAAGGGAACTCTGAGTCTTGCTGGTCTGACTCAGGAGTGGGGCAAACTCTTCCACCAGAGGTAGTCATATATCAGCCTCCTAGGCCAGAACTGAAGCCACTGTGTTTCTTACTAGTTCTCAGAGCTCTTTGCATTATAGACTGGCTCCTGGGAGTCAAGACAGGTAGAGTGACAGAAAGGAACAGTAGAAGAGGCCTGTCTTCTGTTTCCCTAGCCATCACCTAGTCAGTGGCATTCTGATCTGTGAATTTAACCCACAGAATTTCAAATACATCTACCTGCACCCAGGTGAGATGTTTTTCTATGGGAGCCAAGGGATGAAAGATCAGCAAAGGCCTCTGAGAAGAAAGGAATGCTGGGCTTCAGATCCAGAAGGTGAGGAAGACATCTGATGAAAGAGGACTGGTGGAGGAGGGTGGGACAAAATGTTCTGGACACAGGGACAGCTTTTACCAAGGCCTGGTGTGGGCACAGGCAGAGGGGCCGCTGAGTCACCAGGGAGAATGCAGTGTGGCAGTGGCCTGTAGAAGGGAGGGAGCCTGAGGCCCATTGTTAGGACCCTGGCAGGGACCAGGCTACTTCTGGACTCTTTCTCCCACCATTCTGAGGGTAAGGAATAAAGGACTGAGAGAGGCTGTAAAATGAACAGAAGGAAAGTGGGAAGCAGTTGAGGACAAAAGCCAAAGGATAGTGAAGGAAAACATGAGCTGCTAAGGATAGTGGCAGTTCCAGGCAGTGGTAAGCATTGGGAAAATGAAGCACAGAGTTTCACCTTCCTGTTATATTACACTGGGGCCCTTTAGCATCAGCAGCACCCTAACATCCATACACACCTTTTAGGGTGTTGTAGAGAAACTTCCTCAGACTTCCTTTCGCCTAGTGGGAGCCTTTGCCAACAATTCATATGTTTCTGCAGATTTGCTTATTCTGGACATTTCATATAGATTGAATGATACAATCTGTAATCTTTCACATCTGGTTTTCTTCACATAGTGTCATGGTTTCAAGGTTCACCTCTGTTGTAGTAGGTGTCATACTTCATTCCTTTTAATTGCTTCTCAAGTTCTTTCTGACCACCTGAAAAGTGCATGCAGTTATGGGGCAGTCACCAGTTCCCAGGGTTGGCTGACCACAGTGCCACAGACCTAGTGATTGTGCGCAATCTCGTTGGATCTCTGTGCTTTACCTTGAGTCAGCCAGGTCACGGGCCTCTCAGTCTTCCCCTTTCCCTGTTGATTAGCAACCATTGTTTAGCTCTGCATCCTGGTACAGTTCTGCATCCTCAATTAGGAGGTAGGATTGAAAAATATGGTTAGTGGTTGAATTTTCTAAAAAGATTTTTTTTTTATTTTAAAAGTAATAAAATCCAACAAAACATAACAGAACAAAGTCAATCAAAACAAAGCAGTAGGACTGGTTCAGAACTTCAAAGAAAGACACTATGGAAGCAATAGCTACTATAGTATATCTTGTTTATTTTCAGAATAGTTGACCATTCCAACAGGTATAGTAAAATCAAACCAAAAAAAAAAA
This sequence comes from Dasyprocta punctata, assembly GCA_004363535.1. Lineage (NCBI taxonomy): Eukaryota > Metazoa > Chordata > Mammalia > Rodentia > Dasyproctidae > Dasyprocta > Dasyprocta punctata. The sequence continues at coordinate 24,375 of RJWM01006650.1, forward strand.
AAAAAAAAAAAAAAAAAAAAAAAAAAAAAAAAAAAAAAAAAAAAAAAAAAAAAAAAAAAAAAAAAAAAAAAAAAAAAAAAAAAAAAGAAAAGAAAAAAAGCTACAATAAAACCAATACAAACACAGTATAAAGTAAGGCCAAAAAACTTAATCAGAATAAAGCAAAACAATGAGAGCAATATTGGGCCTCAAAGACAAGACAGAAGAGAATTTTGCTACATTGGTACTGTCATCTTCCAAAGAGATGCTCAGGCTGCCAGTCCCAGGCCTACAAAATGAACAAAACAATACTAGTATTTAGTTGTTTTATGTACCTTAGTTACTAGCAATTTAGCGAGACCTCTGAACCAGCAGATTGCTTTATGGGGGGTGGTGAGGGCTTTGTCCTTGACTGTTAACCCATGCGCTGGTAGGCATGGGGTGGGGGGCACATGTTTCTCTTCCTGGAGTCCACACCGGTCGCCCAGGCCCCTGGAAGGCAGACTAGTTGTCTTCTGGTTGGTGCTGCTCAGGCCCAGTCTAAAAAAAGATTTTGTTACAATAATAGATGCATTGCCATGAACCCTCCTAGAAATATTTCCCTCACTTTGAGCACGCTTAATCCATTGTTCTTGCCCTTTTCTCAAGCGGTTCTGGAGGTCCTCGTTCATGTCTTTAGCTGTGCTGTCATGGCTGCCATGTTGTCCTGAATTAATACACAGCGCTTCCCTTTCATGGTTTTTTTGACTTCGGTGAAGAGCTTTCTGAAGCCTCACAGTGCCAGATCTGGTGAATAAGGTGAGTGAGGATACACTGTCATGCTTTTATAAGCCTGTCTTTCTGTTGGATGGCACACAGCAGCAGCAGTTGCTGTATTTTTGAACATACCTTATAAAGACACTCATGAAAGAGGACTTGCAGAACTGCTTCAGAAAGTGGCAAGAATTGTGTCCCAAGTAAGGGGAAGTATTTTGGGGGAGATTTGTAGGAATACATCTTTTACTGTAACAATTTTTTATTTAAGCATTCACTGTAGTTTTCAGTCACATCTTGTACTTGTAGTTTTCTGTCGTATCTTATACACTTTTATAGGCAGAGCCCTGCATAAGGCTTAGCTGAAGACAAAAGATTTGTACCCTATTTGCCTAGCTATACGCTCCCAAATGGGACTGTGTCCATCTAGGGGAGAGGGTTCCTTGTATGTGTGTAGGCAAAGTACTTGGGAATGAAGCCCGGGAGTACTGAGCTACATTTCAAGCCCTTTTTATTTTTGTAAGACAGGTTCTCTGTAATTTGGACATGTTTGCCTAGAACTTATGATCAGCCTCCTGAGTAGCTAGGATTATAGGAGTGTGCCACCATGCCTGGCTCCCTTTTTTTTTTTCTTTTTTCTTTTTCTTTCAATTTACACAAGCCTTCAGAGAGACTTCTGGCAGACTTGGCTGCCTTGCCCTTGGCATTGTCAGACATAAGGTCTGGGACATAGTTGACATGTCTTTTGTTTCAGTTAAGATTAAAGTGGTGACAAGTTAGAGGGTAAAATTACAGATCTTTTCTAATTTATGGATTTGTTTTCTACAAGGAAAACTTCCCAAGTTTGTGTTCAGAGAGTTACAGCTCTACCAAGAGCAAGGGGAATTTTCAGCTTCTCTATTTTCTCCACCAGTTCCTTTCTAAGTTCTAACATCTCTTCTTGTTCCCATCTGTGCTTCTAACTTTGGAGTAGAGCACTTCTGAGGTTGAATTGGTGTTAAAAAATAATTTTCACAAAAGGATAAAATCATGACTTTTCAGATATCAAAATGAACACATTAAAGATTTTATTCTACACCTCAATCAGTGGAAGAACCAGGGAGATGTTATAATCAGTAGAACACAACAGATACCTTGATAGATCGGCAATGTTAAAATAAGTGTGCATATGAAAGTAAAACTTGTTTTTTGGGGTTTTTTTTCCCCCCAGCAGCAGAGGGGAGAAGCCAATGGAACTTCTTCTGCACAAGGCAGAATTTGCAATTCTATAAACAAGACTTATTTGCATTTCTATCACTTATCTACAATTTACAAAGTTGTAAACTAACTGGCAAGACCTGCTTTTCTACACGGAAGCATCCAGCACATGGCTGAACTGAGATAAGTTTCTCTTGTTCCAGTTAAGATTTAAAAAAAAACCCACCAGATTTCTTTTTTTCCTTTCTTTCTTTCTTTCTTTTTTTTTAGTTAGTCCGTGTTTACAGCACATGATGTGTGCATTTCCTGTGGGGAGCTGGTGCCTGCGCATAACACATCTTAGTTCTTTTTACTTCTCCTTCCCCCTCCCTCTATTTCTTTGTCCTCTTCCCTTTTGCAGAAAATCTAGCTCCCTATTTCCTATTATCATTTTTTAAATTTTGCTCTTTATTTCTAATTCAGGTTTCCCATGTAAGAGAAACTATACAATATTTAAGCTTGTGTGTCTGATTTAGTTTCCTTAGCATTTCGGTCTCAAGGAGCATCCATTTTCCTACGGATGACTCAAGTTCGTTCTTCTTTATGGCAGAGTAGTACTCCATGATGTGTAAATATCACATTTTCTTTATTGATTCATTTATTGATGAACATATAGGCTGTTTCCTAGATTCAACTTTTTTGAGTTGTGCTTCCATAAACATAGTTATGCATGGATCACTATAATATGATGTCTTTAATTCATTTGGGAAGGTACCTAGAAGAGGAAGAGCTGGGATGAATTTCTATTTTTAGTGTTTTGAGGAATCTCCATAGTGGTTTCCATAAGGGTTGTACTAGTTTACACTCCCACAAACAATGTAGAAAGTTTAAGATTTCTTTAAAGTAGTCTCTGGTACGTGATATTTTCTGTTAGAGGAAGAATCTGGAAGTTTTCTGAGACTGGTTTAAAGAGCAAGAGTTGAGTGATGCACTGTGGGGCATAGGAGGCAGGCACCTGGTAGACCAGAGCTTGGAGAATAACATCTGGATTTTATTCTTAAGATCATCACACACTTCCTGCGTGACCTTTGGACTTGCCATTTTTTCTTTGCCTCTTTAAGACAGGAAAATAAGTGTTATTTGTAAAGTACATTTTGGTTCCCTGATGAAAAGTACCAGTTAACTGCAAAGTGTTATTATTAATTTACTCAGCCTTGTCTTTTGTCTTCTTACGGGGATTTTGACACCCTGGGTAGCTCTGTCTTCAGAATCTTCCATCTCTTCTCTCTTCCCACTGCAGCAGCTGGGGAGCCTACCATGGAATTAAGATTTTCAAAGGCTACTTTGGGAGTTTTCTGTTTACCCTTAAAGAATCTGGTATAAGAAGCCTTAAACATCCTAGTTTCTTTCCTTCTCTCTAAAATATTAACAGTTGGTGGAATAGTTATTCTACATTTAGCAGAGTTCACATTGTACTAAAGACTTGCTAAATTTTCAAAACTAGTCTTGCCAAAGCTCCGTAGAATTCTTTGGCTCTGCTGGGTCAGACTGCAGGTGGTGGAAAGGAAAATGGTGGTGTTTTAAAAAGAAACACATGAAAGATGAGGGAATACTTCTGAGAGTTGCTTGTCAAGAGTATACTGTTCTTATTAGGCACGAGGGACTCTTCAGGTATGTTTTCACTATATGAGAAAGGCCGTTATTAGAGGAATGTTTGTAATAGACTCACCACATAATACACTGTCTGCTCAATTTACTTCACATCCCCAAACTAGCTAGCAGAGGAGTGGGTGACAGTAGCTAGAAGTCTTACTTTTACTTTTAGCAGTGGTATACTAATGACTTTACTGTCCCTCCATTTCCCTCCTGGGCTGAGTTAATGTTCTTTAACAACTGAAGTCACGTGGTTCCTAGCTTTCAACATGTCAGATCATACATACCCCTCTCTAATTGTTGGGTTGTCTTTGAGTGGACCAGTATGGTAGAGAAAATAATTTTTATCCCTATTGTCACTATGAATTTCCGTAACACTGAGTTGAGGCTAGATTTCTGTAGACTTCTTTATTCCTTCCCTGATGCTGAAGTGAGGATTGGCAGCAACAGTTCAATTTGGTGCACTAACAATGTGTTGCCTTTTGGGACTCCTTGCCAGCACTCATTTACACTTCACGAATTCATCACTTTACTTACATATGATAGATTATTTCCCTAGTCATTCTAGCTACAACTCGTGATATGCCTCTTGATTCCTAAGGTATTCATTATTTCTCTCTCCTACTGGTGTTTCTGTTTAACTATACACAATCTGATAAGGTTGTCCGTGTGTTGGTTAGGTACTCATTTTGTCTCTCCATGGGAAATATGTATGCGTTAAAGGACAGAATTATATCGTATGTACGCTTTTGTCCTCCGTAGCACCTGGCGGGTGCCAGAGTCACAGGAGGTGCTGAATAAATTCTTTTCCAATTACCTAGATGCAAACAGCATTGGGTAGACTCATGCTAAGCTACATAGATTGTCACAAAGGTCTACAACAGAGCGCACTGATTATATACATAGCACCAGCAGGACAGACTGGAGCAATTTGTCATGCTCATTTCTGATTGGAAATGGGCGTGGTGTGATGTCAGCTGGATTGACAGCTCTTGGCATCGATTAGTGGAAGGATATAAACTTGTAATTATTTAGATGGAAAGGAAACATCTCTAAGTGTCCTTTTTCTCCTTGGAATCTTAGCAATGGAAAGGTCTCAACAGCCCATGTCTGTGGGAATACCTGTAGTCTTCTAGGTAACTCTGAGAATCAGCAGCCTTGCATTGTGGTGCTTGGGGTCAAGTGTAAAAGCAGGAAGACCAGTTCAGAGGATATTGTAATAATGTGGAGAAAGATGGCCACCCTGTGGGTCTGCGTGGGTGCATTGGGAGTGCTGACAGAGTGGTCTGCAGGATCGATTTCAGTGGCAGAGCCAGTTATAGGTTCAGCTGCTCAGAATCCTTTCGTTGAGTTCAGAAGTCCAGAGAGCAAGGTCCAGGAGGAATGCCACTCTCAACATCCTAGGGACCAGTGGTTTGGGGCCGAGACTGAGTGCTGGTGCTGGGATGGGTCCCCTTTTCCTGATGGGTTGGTGTGTGTTCTCTCTCCAGCTAAGTCCTTTCCCTGGAGACACAGCATCGGTCATCCAGATGTTTTAGGAATGCACCAGCACATGGGCCAGTTTCTTCCATCCTGACCCAGCCATGTTATGGAAAAGTTACCATGCTGTAGCCTCTGTATTTTTTATTAGCTGACCTCTTTGTTGTGCAGGGCTGGGCTCTGAGCCCCACTGAGCTGAAGGCAGTCAAGCCCCTGTCTTGTCAGACTGATGCTTGGAGCACAGTCCTCAGACACTGGAAATGAGACTGATTCATAATGCAGGACATTTTGAATTGAGTACAGGGGTCCCTCTTGAGAAGGAGGATATGCTGGCGGACAGGAGTGGTGAGGAGAAGCTTCCTCAGTAGAAGCTTCTACAGACTGCTAGGAGTTGGGAATGTGGAGAAGAGGGGGTGAGGGCAAGAAGTGAGAGGAACGTGGTGTGGACTGGAATGGTGAGAATCCCCCCTGGGATATTTGCCCTAGTAAGTGAAGACCCATTCTGCAAAATCAGTGGCTCCATCACATCACCTCCCACTGCTTGCACCACTGGGACCATTGTAGGAGAGAGGGAAGAGGGTGCAGCCTCTCTGTGGAAGATTGTGTGAATGCTGGGCCTTGCTGAGGGTTGGGTGGCCTTACCATTCTCTCTTTCCTGGTGACAGGGTCCCATACTCTTCTCATCTCCTTTTGCTCTTCTGCTGAGTGATGATGGTGAGCCAGAAAAATCTTAGTAGAACTCAAAGAAGCGGAGGATGTCCATAGATTTGGTGGGATATGTGTGGCTTTGTGTTTTTTGCTGGTACGTGATTAAGCTAGGCATATCTACCCTGTGGAGCAACTGCTGGGATGGTGGCCAGTGAAAAACAGGCCCTCTGGGCTTTTAAGACTTGCTTCATCCATCCTCTTAGTTTTGCTCTGTCACTGACTCACAGTGGGGCCTTAGATAAGTCAATTCCACATGAAGGTCCAGGGCTATGTGACTTTGGTTCCTTCTCTGAGAATCATTTAAGGACTTTTTTTTTTTTTTTTGGTCTTTTTGAGACAGGGTTTCACTATGCAGTTCAGGCTGGCCTTAAACTCACTTTGTAGCCCAGGTTTGCCTTGAACTCGTAGCAATCCTCCTGCTTCAGCATCCTGAGAGCTGGGATTCCAGGTGCATGCCACCATACCTGGCATTGTGACTTTTGAATTTGAATTGTTGGAACTCGCCATGGTGCTTGCTTCCCTTGACTTTGGAAAGACTTTCTCTTTCTCCATTAGATAGGTACAGGACCAAAAGGCCAGTTTTCCTGGGTTCATGCTCTTTTGAACCTCCTGCTTATCAGAAGCTAGTAACACAATCCAAAAGAGAATCCTGGAGCCCATGGCCATTGCTCTTGGATTTCTAGCTGGTACAGTCTCTTAGAGGTTTTAGGCAAAAAAGACCTGCTCTTTACATAGCTAGTCCAGTGACTATCAGTGAAAGAGAACTTTCAGATGAAAATCCTGTCCACTTTTAAGATAATCATTGCTAAGGTGTGGCTTGGAAGCCCCAGAAACTCTAGGATTGATCATTGTGTGTTAATTGCAGAGTGCTCATTGGAAGGCAGTCTCTAGCAAGGGGTAACATCACAAAAAGCCAAGTTCACCCTGATCTTAGTCTTAATCCCTTTCCTTCTCAGGGTGCCTCCCACCAAAGCTCACCACAAGATAGTTTCTGTGGATGTGAGGTTTACCATCCAAAAGAAAGGAAACCCCACAGCTTTTGGCTAATCAACTAGACTTACTCCAACTCCTCTGATGGTCAATAATTATTAATCCACCTACATCCTCCCAAAGCCTATAAATCTGCCTCCCTTTTGTGTGCCTGAGACAGCAAATGGAGTCAAGTTCATCACACTTCTGTCTGTTCTTGCCTTTTCTAGTAAGAATGGTGGGCTTCTAGCACACAAGGCTTAGCAACTCTGCTGGTGTCTGTATTTTATTGGGCAATAAATTAATACAGAGCACTGCCAAGGAAACAGACAAATGAACAGGGCAGCAAACACATTTTTAACAAGGAATAGCTTTGTTTCTCTGTAGCATCATTTAAATGATTAGCTCATTTGTTGCATAGGTTCCTTAATGGGGGAGGGCGTGTCCTGATTAAACACTACCCTAGGGTCCTGGGGAGAGGAGGGTAATTCCTTTAGGATCCTAGGTCCTTGGAGAGAGTTACATTTTGGTCACATGTGATATAAACTCTGCCTGGGTTTTAAGCCTATAAATAGCTTGTGATTCAAGGCTGTCCACACCTGCAGGCTATAATCAGGATAGTCACACTTGAAGGAGTTAGGAAGAATCTTTTATGATTTGTAATGGTTGTTAACTGCATCCCCATGGTTTTGATAATGACAACAGAGAAGGAGACTCTGAGAGGAAGCTCCTTGTTTACAAAGCAAATCTCACAAAGGCAGAAGAAATTCTAGCCATCATCACAAAGGAAAATCTTCAGCACTCAAGGGAAGGACTATACAAAAGAAAAGATGACTCCCCTTTCTTTCTCTGGATGTGCTTGCAGATATCTAATTATACATCTTTTCATAATGCATGGCTGGTGGGGGGGGTCCTTTCCACACTAGAGTGTCAGCTGTCTAAGGGACCTTTGTCCCTGGTTGTCCACAATGCCCCGCATATTAAAAAAAAATCAATAAATATATATATAAATGTAACTGAGTTGTTCCCACCCATTCTTCCTGTAAAGCTTAAACACACTTCCACCGGTTGTTTCTCAACTCCCTCTTAAAGGATTGTGTTCTCCCCAGCTCACCTGATTAGCTCTTCTTTTTTATTGGAAATTGAGACCTTGTGTTGGGCCATATTTCCCATTGTCTCAACTTGACATTAAAATCTTACAGTATTGATCTTTTTTTTTTATATCCATGCCACAAACCTTTCCAGCTTGCTATAAAATTTTTATCTGTTTCTCTAGGAATGGATGAGTTGTATGAATGTGAATTCAATTCATCTTGCAAGTATAATAGCTTATCATAATAGACTCTTCATGTAATGTGATAACTACTTCAGAAAATAATTTAGCTTTTATGGAATTTTTTTTTTCTCTTCACTTTAAATGATTGGTCTCTGTGCCTAATCGCTCAAGAACTCAGCTTTCTGATAGAAATTGAATTTGTATTTGCATATGACCATGCAACTGGTTTTTGTTTTGGAAAGAAATGAAAGAAGAATAAGAGGCAGAAGGAAAGAGACTAAAAGAACTAGCAAGGAAATATAAGTGTATATTCATGTTCATAGTTTGTTTTACAGTAGGTTTTGAGGGCTTATTCATAACTATCTTGGAGAAGATATTTATAAAAAGTAAGTGCTGTAAGATATGAAGTCAGAGAAAACGGTAGATAGTAAATGCTTCCTTTGCTTTAGTGAATGTGTCTTGGTAACTTCTGATAAAAAGGAACTTTTTAAGCTATGTCACCTCTGGTACTTATAATATTTACAAGTATTTTTTCTTAGTAGGGGATTGAGAAGAAATGGAAGCTGTTTGCTAAGGGACAGCTTTATTGGTATAAATCATTTGAAACAGAAATCGGTTTACTAAGAAAAGTACCATTTTAAATGCAGTGTGCTGTACCCCTGGTAAGGAATCTTAAAGATGACTCAAAGCTTTTTTTTTGAAACACTATCATGTCATTAAAGAAAACCAACTTAATGATCCAACATTTAGCATTATTCTTTACAATTCTACTCTTGGACTGGACAGAAATTGCAAAAATAGCTTCGTTTAATTAGGATAAGAAACATAACAAAAACATAGATGCATGTATATTTTTTATTCAAAAATTACTCCTTGAGGAAATAGTCTACTGTTTGTGACCAAAACATTAATTTAGGTCCTGTGTTTTCATTCATTCCTTCCATTCATTCATCAACAGGTATTTGTTGAGGATGTTTCTTATGCTGGGCACTAAGAAGACCACAGGAGGAATGTAGAACTCCAGACAGAACAACATGGGGCTTAACTTAACCTGGGGAAACCAGGTACACACAGGACAAGAGCCATGTGTCTATACCAGCTGGTATGGAATTGTGTGTTCTCATAGTAAAAGCTGAAAAGTGCTTTGGGATACAAGCAAGAGGAGACGTCTATCTAAATGTCAAGGAGCACATTCATTCATTCCTTCACTCACTCACTCACTCACTCATTCATTCAATGATTGTAGACAAAGTCCCATAATACTATGTACCAAAGACTGAACAAATCAGCTCCCTGTCCTTGTACAGTTCATGTTCTCTTGAAGTTAGAAAAGCAATAAACAAAAAGCAAATAAAACAAAGTGTTGAGGCAAATGAGACAGTGCGAGGGGTTTAGCCAGGGTGTGCATACCTGTGCAGCTGTGTGCATGTTTATGCTCACTCACGACTCACAGTTTTAGGAAGCAGAGTCAGGAAGCTCCAGGACGAGCTGAGGAAGGAGAGGCAAGCTGGAGAGGAGGTGGTGTGCTATCCATGTCTTGGAGACCAGGAAAGTAGATTCTTTCTGAACATTTCACTCAGTCTGAGTGATTTTTCTACCAAGGTGTGGGATTGCAATGCTTTGCATCAGGTAAGAGCTCAAGTGAATCAACAAATGACATTAGCATCCAGAAAGCTGAAAACTGTTTACAGCTGAAAGATCTTATTTTGCATCTTTCAATAAAATCATTCTGGAATGAAAAGTACCAGAGCTCTCAGCACCCTAGCTGTCATCACACTGAGAATTTGTTTAACATTTACTTTTGGAGCCCTGACTTGTATGGCACATAGAGTTTTTAGTGCTTTACAGATATATTAATTTAATTCTATCCTTGGAAGGCTGTGAGGTAGATGCTGGTTTTTCTCCCCTCTGACAGTTGTAGGAACTGAAGCGTGTGTTGTGGCCATGTGGACCTAGCCCTTAATCACTGTGCTTTCTGTCTACAAGAGAAAGGGACATCAACATCATTTAGGACACTTCTGAGCATCCTTATCCTGGACAGGCAGGAAGAGAATAGGGACCTTGTTATTTACTTGTGTGGAGTGAGAACCTTCTGCCATGCTGGATACGTTCTCTTCTTGGCTCCCCAGTCTGGTTGCCATTAGCAACGTGGGCCTATTGAGCGCTTGAAGTGTGCTTGGGTGACTGAGGATCTGAGTTTTTCATTTTCATTTTATTTTAACTAATTCAACGTTTGATAAGCCCAAAAGTATTATCAATTTTTTTTTGTTACTGATAATTGTGTTGTTTGGGGAAGACTGACCTTTATGAGATGTGGCCACTGTTTCCACGTACTTAGTGTTGCATTAGTGGAGTGGAATGTCAGGTCCACAGATTATCTCTAGTATCTCATCAGTGATTCCAGTATTAATTATATGGTGAAGTAAAATATTTGGGATGTATTGTGTTAAATATAAAATGTGCATCATCTATTTTTTTTTATGTGGCTAAACTAGGACATTTAACATGATAAATATGACTTGAACTCTGTTTCTGTTGGAGGGCACTGACCTGAATTTCACCCTGATGACTCCACAAAAAAAAGGCTTGAGCAGAGAGGAAATTCAGGGTGTGTTTCAGTGGACCTCCAGCCAGCACCCTAAGGACCAATTTTCCATGGATTCCGGGCCTTACTACCTATGCTCATGCTGGTTCAGGGTTCCTGAGTTATTGTTCCTTAAGTTTTGCAGATGGTTACCACAGGAGAGGTTTGTGGGCACTCTTATGTTATGTATGATCTTATTTTGCTCAAAAAGATACAGATTTAGTCGGGGACAGGAAGTCTCTTAGCCAGATCCCACTCATTGCTTCTCCCCTTGCTAGTCTCCTGGTTGACACCTGCATTGCCACTGGCAGGGGGTAGCTGCTCGCCCATCATGATTCTTGGGGTCCACGCCGTGCACCTGGCCTCAGAGGTGCCCAGGAGCAGAAAGTGACAAAGCCGTGCTTGCCTGAGGGATCCTGCAGAGCCAAGGAACCACCTGGCAAAACAACTCAGCCTGCTGAAATCTGGCTGGTAACAAAGGGCTTGGTCATTGTGGGCTCTGGCCTTCACGCTTGGTTTGTGTCCCAAGGGTCACCTTGTATCAGCCTGTCACCGAGGTTCCAGGAGGGTGTGCATGGTGGGGAGGGAGGCATGGCTCCTTAATGGCTGAGTTAACTGATGCCTGCTGCTCCAAGGTCATGTAAGTGGAGCTCCCTACTTAGCCACACAGATACCTTGGTCTTCTGGACAGCCCAGGCCCCCAGGTGTCCTTGCTTGTTCTCCTTCACCCTGTCTCGTTTTTGTTAAGATCTCCCCATTCTCCCTAAGTGGTCGTGGCTTTCAGAGTCACAAAGTCAGTCAGTGGTCCTCAGCCCTGGCCCCATGTGGGAATGACATGAGGCTCATTCTTTTTCCAATATATCAGAAAAATGCTGACCTTGCTCTCAGTGATGCTAGTATAATTGTTTGCAGGGTGTAGCCTGGATTTTAAAAACCATTAAATTCTTCTTCTTCACTGAGAGGATCCAATGCATTCAAATGATCATTTGAAATGTGTCCGAATTACAGGGAGAAGGGGTGGTAGGTACTTCTCAGAAATGCAGATTTCTGAGTTGTTCATCAGATCTCTGGAATCAGAAGATTTGAAATATCCTATTTCCAGGAACCTAAGTGGTTATTCACTAGGCTAGTTTCAACAGCACTGTGTTAAATCATTAATAACTTAGTGCAGATTTGTTTATTATTCCTTGTGCTTCTTTTTCTTAAAGACTATGAAAAAGAATTAATATAAAACTCAAAGAAAGTAATCCCCAATGGTGAAATGTCAGGACTGTAGGTGGGGAGATCTTTTGGGAGCAGGGGTTCTTCCAGAAGCCTTGGAAATGATGGCATAGAGGTGATATCCATTCCTCAAGCCAGAATTGGGGCAGTGTATCAGTTAGTCACTCAAGGTGGGAGCACCACCTCTGTGCAGTGGGAAAGCAGCTATGTCATGGCTCAGACAAGCCACTTTGGTTCATTCTCTGCCTCCTGGGCTGTGGATTGCTGGGAGGTGCTGCCATGAGCTGTGCACCTTGAGGTTCTTTGCACTGGTGCAGAGCGTACTGGGAGAGCTTGTGTTCAGTGAATCACAGCACGTACTTCGGCAGCGCAGAGGGGCAGAGCCGCCCTCTGCTGAAGTTGAGCCAGCCCATCCTGCAAGGTCTAACGCTTTCCTTAGAAATAGCAGCCACGAGCAGCTCACTCCCACCACTCTCCGCTTTGTTATTTTAGGTACAAAGAACATAGGACAGAGAGCCAAACCCAGCACAAGTTGGAGTTCAGTGTGGGATCTGAGGTTGGATTGCTCTTTTCCCCAAGAAATGATATTGAAAGCATGTTGTGTAAGATTTCTCCTTGATGCTTGCACATGCCCCTTCCCACGCTGGCTTTATGACCTGGGTTTCACTGGGCTTCTTTTGATCTGAAGTCTTGAGACCCCTGTTTTCCTCCTGCTTGACATCCAGTGACAGCATCAGTTGCCATCATGTTCAGCAGTTTATTGGTTAACACCAGGCAGGGCCTTCAAAAGAGACAGTCATTCATCAGCGGGTTACTACTGTCACCGAAAGGCCATCAGCTTCTCAGAGCATCTCTTATGCTATGCAAACAGCACAAATGTCAGGGAGTGGGACACTAGGGTGCTTTATGGTGAATGTGAGTGTGACTGTAAGAGATATGGAAGTGTCAGGCATCACTCACCTGCTGATATGAACATACATCAGATTATTAAGCCAAGAACAAGAAATTTCCCTCGAGTGTCTAGAAGAGCACTATAGACTTTAAAATAAACCTTCCCATCTTCTGGGTGTTTGGTGGCCAATGCATTGATGTGTGTTTGACTTCTGCCAGGGCCCAGGCATAACTTCAATTAGATGATATTATTCACATCCACAGAACATGTAGATAATAAAAAGGAGGAGCTCTTAATAATTATCCCAGGAGACCATAATCACCTTAGTGATATAGACCTGGTACCTTCTATTGTCGGGAAGTGTCTCTTCTTGGCTTATTGAACTACTGTGAGAAATTACTTGATACTCTGATATAATAAGGAATTTCTTTCACAGTGTCTCTTGTCACTTGTGCTGACTGTAATGTTCCCAGGGATAGAAAGCTCAACACCAGACATGGCATCCTGCCAAATTGTTGGATGATTTTTACTGTTAGATTGGGGATCATTACGAGGCATTTCTGAAACAAGATTGTAAAATATGTTGATAATGTTTCCATTACTCAGTAACCCTGCAGTGTCCTTGGAGAGAGAGAAAGAGGATGGCTTATAGTTTTGGGGATGAATGGGCCAAGGCTCACCTTCTGTGAACTTATTTTGGGGGGCTTTTGCCATCATTGCCATCAGAGAAAACCTTCCAGCCTCCAAGCTCGTCCACCAAGGCTGTCTTGTTTCTTGTAGGAGACACTGAAGCTCCACATGCCTAAGTTTATCCATCCTCAGACTGGAGATGAGTCTTCCTCCATGAAGACAGTGGGTTCCATCACATGGAATGTGTGACTCCATCTTAGTGTCTCCATTCACTCAACAGACACCCATGGGAGAGTCCTTAAGGAGCTTTGACTGTTTTCCGTGTGTGAGAAATGCTTGTCTTCACCTGGCTAACTCCTGCTCAGACTTCTTCCTCAGAAAGCTCGCGGATCCTTTTCTTCAGAGTCCATCCTGGTGTGCAGATTTTACCACCTTCACTTAGGTCATGTGGTGAAGGTGTCCCCTCCAGACTATGAGGCTCAGGAGGGCAGAGGGGCATAGCTCTTTAGCTCTCTGCTATGTATCGAGGCCTAGCACAAAGTCTGGTACATAGAGGACACTCAGTAAATGTTTGCTGCATGAATACATACATGAAGGTGTGAGTGATGGGGACACAGAAATGAATGTAAGGAGATTTCCCACAAATGATTGAGAAGGTAGGCGTAGTGATACATGTCTGTAATCCCAGTGACTCTGAAGGCTGAGGCAAGACGATTGAAAGGATTGCCAAGCTCAAAGCTAGCTCAGGGTACATAACAAGACTCTGTCTCAGAAATAAGAAAAAAAGGGCTGGTATTGTAGCTCAGTGGTAAAGGTCTAGACTAGCATGCACAAAGACCTGGTTCTATCCCCAGAACCACACACACACACACACACACACACACACACACACACACACAGAGGGAAAAAAGAAATAAAGAGCCTGAAAACTAGTGATCCCATTACATCAAAAAGTGCTTTGAGCTATTCTCAGGATGTTTCACAAGGATCTCTCTGTGCAGAGACTGGAGTTAGGGAAAACTTGGAGAAATAATCAAGGCATCAATTAAAAATAAAACCCACTCAAGAAACCCAACCACTGTATACATTTGAAGTGTCATTTAGAACAAAATTTGAATGGCAGCTCAGAATGACAGATGTAGCCGCAGCTGGAGGGGACTTGCCAGGCTTACCAGTGTTCTTAGGAGGCTGTGTCACACAGAGTGTGCCAGAGAAGCCAGACTCACTCCAGAGGGCTCTTGAAGCAGGTGAGACCCAAGCAAAGGGAACCGTCTTAAGCACATGTGAGGCAGGTGGGCCGGGCCCACACAGACAGGTTTGATGCCTTTGTTTTCAGAAGCCCTGTGGACACCATTCTTTTTTTACGCTGTTTCTTTCTAACACTAGAGTCAACCATGTACGGATGCTCCCTAGGTTAGGTTGGGTTTCATCAGAAGTTGAAAATAATGTAAGTCAGAAATGCACTTAATACACACACCCTAGCGGGCATCCTAGTTCAGGGACCCAGTACCCCAGAGTTTCCACTCAAAATCGTGTGGCTCACAGGGAGCTGTGCTCACTATTGCTGCTCCACATCTGGGCAGTGTCACACTGCATGCTGCTAACCCAAGAAATATGCACATTCAGAATTTGCCTTTCTACTGAATTCACATTGCTTTCATGGCGTTGTAAAGCTGAAGGTTGCAAGTGGAGTCATTGCAAGCAGGGACTATCGATTGTTCGGGGTGCGGTCCAGAGTCCTAGTTGCAGCCATTTCTGATTATTCTCTCTGAAAGCCAAAGCCTCTTCAGACACACCTGGTAGATGTCCTTAAAACCATAAACCCACAGCTTTGGAGGAAGGGCTTTAATCATTTTACTAGCGCTCATGACATTGTGTCTAAATCTATGCAGCATCTTTCTGTGGGAAAGATATATCATCTTAAAACAAAACACCTTACTGACATTCTCTAGCCTATCCACCTAGCCCCTAGACAGAATTTTGAATTATATTTCCAGATAAAGATTTTTTCTTCCCTTTGAAATGACTTTTAATAGATTTTTCTCCCACCATGAGCCTGGAATTTATTGGGAGCTCCCCATGAGTGTGCTAGAGGATGTGATGTCCCCCTGCCGGGGGCTAATCTTTTAATAAATATTCTTGAGCAATTTTGTGCAAATAGCACATACCTACATCTAACCAATTTAAGATGTTTTTACAGCCATATTCAAAGAAACAGGAACATTTCAAAGACATAAACTTTTTTTCTTGTATGATGATTTAAAACAGTGGTTGACAGGAATGCGGCCGCTGAGCCAGCCACATCAGCATCACCTGGAAGTTGTTAGAAATGTAGGTTCTCAGCACCCCAGCCATCCTGAACTGGAATTCCTGAAATGGGACTCAGCAAATGTGTCTTAATAGGCCCTCCTTCTGGATCATTCTGATGGATGCTTGTGTTTGATAACCACTATTCTGGGGCATAAATGCCTCAAAGGACGTCTGATGCTAGGAACCTCCTCTTGGCATCTGTCATCCTTCTCTGCATACGAATGGAAATTAGAAATCAAGCTCCATGGAGCAAGGGCATTCTTGTGCAGTTGTGTTTTGTCTGACCCTCAGCCCTGAGCCCATAGTGGGCAGACATTCGACAACCCTATGCACAGAATGAAGAACTACACACTGGTGGGATAGCCTATAGAAATAAATCCTTGTAATTAATCGACTGTCTTTTCATGAAACAGATGAGAAGTGGAATTCAGCGATCAGGCTGGAGCTGTGCTGAAATGCACAGCCAAACTGATGTAAGAGTCTCTTAAGCCCTGAGAAGATGACAGCCCCTCTACCATGTAACTCGGAAACATGCAAAAGCTATGCAGTAAGCTCAGGGAGGCCCAACTCAGTTCCAATTTCTCCTGGACACCTATGTCAAAGCTCTTAAAAATGTGAAATAAAAAATTCTTCACGTTTTCTGCGCCCTGCCTTACTGATGCCCTAACCATGCACCTGGTCTGTCCATTGAAGATGCAGAAATGTGAAGCAGATGTGAACATCAGACGTATGCTTTTCCTGTATTAAATGACCTTGAAATGACAACTTGTGACATTCCGCAGTCTCTTTTTCTCTTCTTTTGCTTGCAAAAGAAGTGGGAAGTGAGGAAAGAGAGAGGCCAGTGTTGGCTGACCGCATTCACATTCCTCCAGCACCCCCCACCCCGGCCCCCACCACCACATGCCAAGGAAACAAGAATTTCTGTCTGCTTGTCTCCAATAAGCCAGGGCACCCCCCCTACCCTGTGCTGAGTTATTATCATCAGATCCTCACTGGCCACAGGGAATCTTGGGAGATGGCTGAGAGAAGCGAGGTGGCAGCTGGAGCTGTGGTTCCTCCCCTGTAACTGAGCAGCCATACAATATTTCAGGGGTACCTACCCTTGCTCAGGGCATCCACAATACATGGTAAGGTTTGTGCTGCTGATGCTGCCTTCCAATTTTCCAGGCCGCAGGAGCAGAAATCTGTGAGCATGAAGGATGCTATCTTGTGAGCCTTTCAACTTCTTTCAGAAAGGGTAGCAGCTTATCTGCCAGGATTCAACAGTCAATACAAAAGAAGAAATATTTTGAAGGATGGAGAAATGTCAGAAGTGGATGAGCCACGTAGGGACTTTTCTCTGGAGACCTGGATTTCAATGCATTGGAAACCTTGACAGCATTTGCCAAGGCCAGCCCATTTGCAATGGTCTACCGCCCATATGCTATGATCTACAGGGTCTACAGGTGGGTCTACAGGAGAGAAAAGAGAGTATGGTACATGGTACCAGAATGAGCACATCCTTGACCAGGCCCAGTAGAAGCAGGAAAGGATTTTGAAGCCTGTTAATTTTGGTGTCAGAGTTACATTTTCTGCAGAATGGGAATTTATCACCTCTGGCCAATGCCCTTGACACTGAGGGGCTTTGGTGCCACTGCTTTTCAGGGTGCATTGATGATCCTTAAAAGCAAGATCTCTAGTGGTAAATCATTAATGTGGAAGGTGGAAATGGGAGGTTATTTCTAGGGTACCCTTAATATTCCACTAACACGCTAAGGGGCTGCAACCAAGTCATTACTGCAAATGGACCTTGAAGCTTAGACTTGGAGCCCAAATGCCTCCTCTCTATTCCATTATCTTATGGAAAGAGCTGTTAGGTGTTTTTAAAGCGGTTATAGGATTAAGGGCAGTCTTTTAAGACCTGCAGACCTGTGGCTGTAAATTTACTTCCTTGATGACAGTGAGTGACAACTGGTGACTTGACAATGCTGTTGGAGATTTATCTTATAAAGCTAATTAAATTAAAAATCCAGTTGGCCAAAACCCACATGCACTAAAGCCAGTATTTCTTCACCACCATTGTCCATAAATTTTACTTCTCTAGGGACCTCATATAAGTAGAATCATAATCATCTAGTATTTGTCTTTTTGTTGCCAGTTTCTTTCACTTAATGCAATTTCTTCAAGATTCGTCCATGCTATGGCATGTGTCAGAATTTTCTGCCTTTTCGCTAAAGCTTGTATACAGATGTCACACTTTGTTTGTCCATGTATCTAACAAGGGACACACAGTTTGCTTCTACCCTTTGGCTATGGCAAATAAAGCTGTTTTGAGCATAGGTGTACTAATGCCTGTTTGAGTCCCTGCTCAATTCCAGTTTTGCCTTTAATATAATCTAAGAACTGGCAAGATTTGAGAAGGGGGCAAATGTGGCTGTAAATTTACTTCCTTGATGACAGTGAGTGGCAATTGGTGACTTGACAGTGCTGTCGGAGATTTCTCATCTTATAAACCTAATTAAATTAAAAATCCAGTTGGCTAAACCCCACGAGCACTAAAGCCAGACAATTTCTCGCAAAGCTCATTAGCTGCAAACTTCGGAGCTCCACCAGCAGATGGAATGCTCTCCCCCAGATTTTCAATAATTAGATAGGAAAGGTCTTTCAAACTTGAGACCTCAGATGGAAGATTTCATCTTGCTTGCCAATGCGTTGGTTTTAATGTCATTGGTGAAATTATGCAAAATGCAACCTTTTCAGTTTTATGATGCAGTGATGTAAGGCTTCGGTGTCATTAAACCTCAACTCTAGGAGGACACAGATTTTAGGGAAAATTTCCTGACTTATCGTTACAATTGTTTTCCCTCAGTTTAGTTCCTTATTTTGGTTATAGTAAATTGGAACCTTAGAGGAACATGTTTGACTTTTCCGTATTTTTAATTTGGGCCAAATGAGATGAAAATGGACCACAAAATCCAGCAACTGGGGAATATCAACCTGGAGAAACTCATGTCTGTCCGATCGTAGAGTTAGGTCCACATGAGCCCTTAGAAGGAAAGAGATTAAGCCACTAGCTTTTAATTTATGTCCCAGATTCTTTCTTAGGGAACATTAAAAAACCAAGAAGAATTTAGACCCTCGATCTCTAGCTGTATTACTGAAATTTATCCTTGCCCTCCCCAGAAAAGCCATTATTGAGCTTAATTTTTTTCTAAATACAAGCAGATGCATGATTTATAAGAAACTCGTTCTTTGTAGCTTGTGCTGAGAGGGAGCCTGATTGCCTTCCAGGGCTTCATTTTTCTCTACAGTCATTTTGAAATGACCTGATTTAAAAATAGATATAGACATGTTGTTGGGCATTTAGCTGGTTAATAAATATTGAGAGACATCCAGCATTTATGACTAGTAAAATGTCAGCTTGTTTCTGTGTCCCTTCCACTGTGTTCATGTGTGCGTGTATTTGCATACAAATATATTTATATATTCGTTTATTGTTTATGGGTTGATATTTGTATTGTTTTGTGTCTCCGTGTCTTACTCCCTCCCAATACGTGCTTTACTTGGTTTTCATAGATCTGAGTCCTGATCCACATCTACGTGTTCACATAGTGCTACGTGTCGTATGACCTTGGTTGGATCAGTTTTTTCCTCCAGATGTAATTTCCCGCTCCTCTATCTGCGGGGCTTGCTTGTTTCTTCGTAGCCCAGGGACCGCCGCTCACCCTGGCCCTTTTGTGACCCTCGTCTTTTTTCAAAACCTTTTCTCCCGAGGCTCCTGTCATCCTTTACAGCCTCCTTCTGCCTGCTCTTCCTGGTGCCGTCACCTCTCTCCAAACCCTGCTCAGCGATGGTTTCCATCCACTGCTCGTTCCGCCCCTTCCTCACCCTACCTGTGCCAGCCATGCAGCGAGCCAGTCCTGCGCATGCGCACTGCGTCCTTGGCCTCACTCCCACGCGCTCCTTCCCCACCCCTCTGAGTCCTTCACCCGGAAGTACATCTCACTTCTGTGCACTGTTTTAAACTCCACAGGCTCCTTAAATGAGGGCAATTCATGTTCTCCCCGCTCTTTTTTGCTTTTACTATACTCCATCTTTAAACTCACTCTCTACTCCCTCTCCAGTGATTTGTTTAACAAATACTGATTGGGAAACGTCACAATTTGGCACTGACTAAAAATGGACATGCACTCTGCCTTCATAGATCTTGTAGTCCAGCAGGTGAGACAGCAAGTGATGAAATCATAGCACAAAGAGATTTAAGATTGCTATTGTGCTATTACAAAGAGCTGAGTATGCTTATGGGTAACTTCTTATATCAGATGTGCAGAAAATGACAGAAGAGCTGACTTCTGATGAGTAGGTGACCTAAGAGGAGAGCTAAATCTTCTAGGAGGAAGGCAGTGCTTGTGCAAAAGCCCTGTGATAGGTAGGGGTGAGAGGAGACACATGGTGAATGAGAAGAACTGCAAGTTCATGTAATGGGAATCTAGAGAGGGAAGGAGTATAAGATAAAACCAGAGGAAGAAAAGAGGTAGCATACCCGAGACTTGACAATCTGTCAGGAATTTTTTTCCTTTATGCCAAAAGCTATGGGAGTCCTTTGAAACACTTTATGCAAGTGCCTTATCCAGCTTACATGTGTGTCCTGAGAATCCAGTGCATTTCACAGGGAAATGGGTGCGTAGTGTAGCATTTGTTGAAGCACCAGACCCCACTGCCTGTGACTTCCTTACATGTGACTCTGTGGCCAGGGTGTGGCTCAGTGATAGTGTGTGTGTGGCTTGTAGGAGGTCCTAGGTTTTACCCTCAGCACCAAGAAAAGCAAAACCCAAAACCTCATGTGACTTATCTGCAGTTATACCCCTATCCTGAACCCTCATTTTGTTTTGATGTTGTGATTCTCAGTGCCATCTACTGAAAGCAGCTCTCTATTTTCCTTTCTTTCATCTTGAACACATTTCTTCTTATACTATTGTCTGGAGTCTTGCTTTCCTGTGAATCAACTTACAGTATTTTTCTTTGTGCCCTTCCTGAAGTCAAATGCCATGAATCCAGGTGTTCCTGGAATTTGTGCGTGTAGTTTCACTGAATGAACCTCTTGGACACAGAATTAGTGACAGGCATTATTGTCATTGTACTGAATAATAATTATGTACATCGTATTCAGTTGGCAGAACAGAGTGCTGCCTTCTCAAGCCAGCAGTTTTTAGTTCTTTCACTGTATGCAATAACCTACCGAAATTCCTCCCTGATAACCATCCAGTTCAATCACATCATTTCACAGATGGAGAACCTGAGTCCCAGAGAGATTAAGAGGCTTACTTAAGAGTGCACTCTTTATTGAAGCCCACACTGTCCCCCCACCCACACACATATCACTCACCCTGTGCGCTTCTCGACTGTCCTTGCCTAGCAAAGTTTCACTTAGGTGGTCCTGGACTGTCAGGAATTCTTTCCCTGGATTTTCCACCCAACCCTTTCTCTTTCCTTCCCATTTTAGGAGTTTGATGTTATTTCTACACCTGAGCCTTCCTTTGACATCCACCCTAGATGCTTGTGTGTATCGTATTTCTAAAATCCACAAGGGACTCCTGAGTAATTTAAACTTCTAGATTCCATGCTTGTGGAGGTAAAAGCCAGGTATGACTTAGCTACTTCAGCTTTGTAATTCCCTGTCTCTCTCACTCTGGGCCTTGTGCTTAGGCGTTCAATAAATGTTTGTTGCAGTTGTTAAATCCACTGGACCAAACCTTATAATTTAGATGTTGGAATGATGTTATCTCTCATGTTGAGAAACAAAATGTCCTCAGATTGTTTTGCCTTAGGGGTTCCCATGTCTATTTTTCCTGTATATAATAAATTTTATTGTACCTCAATGTTTTAAAAATCATGTGCCTTTGGGATCATATATAGAAAATTGTCCATTTTCTGAGCAGGGTCTCTGTTGGATTCTAGCAGAAGCTGGATTCTACATCAAACACATAGAATCATTAATTGGGGTCATTTGTTCTGCTGTGAGCCAAGGAGACTGTGTAAGCCCTGCCCAAGAGAGAATTAATTCATCCTTTTCTCTGTACTTTTTGGAGTACTCCTAGCAGATTCTCCAAGCCTGCAGGCCTCGTACATATGTTCTAATGGGCTAATTGTAAAGGCGACATTTGTAAATTAATCTCTGACTTGAGCTAAGTGGTTTCCCCTAATGGCTTTCATCCAACGACTCCCACTCTTGACCACATGTCGGATTCTCTGGAAGAGTCTCTGAGAGGTAGAGATGCCCAGACTCCCCTCCTCCAGTTGTCATGCCCTGGTCCTGAATGGGTTGGGGACACCTCTGCTTTTTAAGGAAAGCTCCCCAGGGGATAGGATTGTGGTACTAGCTGCCTTTGTGAGCCTTGGATCCCAGTTCATCTTTGAAAGTCCCTGTCACATCATGAGTTGACAGGAAGCATTTGGACCTCAGGCTGGCATCTGAAGCCAAGGTCTGGAACAGGCAGTGTCTCTGAAAAAGCCCCCTTTCCTAGTTTGTTCCTCTCTGTGTCCACATCCCTGAATCTGCCCTTTGCTGTGGGCTCCAATGACCGAAGCGGGATATTCTACACTGGGCCATGTGTTTTCCTTTTTTATGAAATTTCTCAGGGCCCTCTGGGATTTTCATCTAGGGAGAGGCCTGTGAGTCTCCCTCTCAACTCTCTGTTCATCAGCAGACTCCTCGTGATAAGGAAGACAGATTTTGGCTGTTGTTGTTGTTTCAATGTACTGTGTGTGTTCCTGGCATTCTTTGGTGCAAACACATGTCATGTTTCATCCTGAGTTATGAAAATAGGTGAGTCACAGGCACCATCGTTCCAATGACATTTACGAATTGCTTTTGTTTTTAGGAACCAGGCACCTTGGAAACATCATTCCATATTCAGTATCACCACACAGCAAGTGGGTGTTTTGGACAAATCAGAGAGTAGGGCAGTTGGTACCATTCAGGGGAGCCAAAGTGATGGTTGAGGCCAGTCCAGGAGAAGCTGGCTGAGCTTGGTAGGTGTTATGATGAAAGTCAGCAAAGTGGTGTCTAGGGGGGTAACACTCAATGATTGTGCCCTCATCTTACCATGTCCTTTGAGTTTCAGTCCTCCTTTCCCTGGGACTATAGGTTCCCAGAGACCAGGAAAGGACACTTCGAAGAGAGCTTGAGATAAGAGTACCTATTGTTCTTGCCCTTTTCAAACTTTTGTGTTTATGAATGACCCAACTAGCCAGTAGCTTGTTAGACTTTGGCTATACCTAATTAGTATATATCCAGTGATACTAATTAGATAACGGCATATGATTCTTCTACGTAAGGACCACTCTGTGGAAGAGTATATTTCATGACTCCAAGTGGACTTCAAGGTTTTGTTTCCCTTGAGGCTTATGCCTAGTATATATTAAATAAATACTTAGATGACTATTTGGAGGCATGCTATAGCATAACTACCATTTGGGCTAAAATTGAATTGTTTCATTCTCTCTGATATTTTTACATTTAGAGTAGGGTTCTCAGAGAGTGGGGATTTATTAAAGAACTAGAGAAAGGGAGAGACTAAACTCATCTTTTTCAGTATTTTTGTTCAGGGCATGCGGAAGTCAAGTCTCTGTTCTTGCTTTTAGTGCCATTTCCAAAGAGTTGATATGTTTCTCCTGCACCTGGAGTTAGGTTGACCAAACAGTCAAGCCTGACAGGATAAAGAGGTGCTTGCAAGTTTAAGGACTACATGCACAGTTACCTTTATACTAAAAAGCATGGAGCTAGGGAACTGTGGATGGTGGTGAATGGGGCAGTTGGGACTCCCTGCACCTCCTAGAGAGAAAACCTTCTGGCAGAACATGTGAACCCAAGCATAGGTCCGTGAACAGAGCCCTCATTGCCTGGTGCCGGGAGGAGCTTGGGAGGACATTTCCCTCCTGGTTTCTCTGTTTTTATCCTGAGAGATGCTGATATTTGAGTGTGCATCTCCAGAGAATGTCAGCATTTGTTCCCTCCTATTGTCACTGGTGGATTTGCCTCAATAAGCCATGCATTATCCCCATCACACACACCGAGTGGAGGCAGCTGGGATAAATTAGTGCCAGTTACTTTGACCATCCCAATGCCGAGAAAATCATTGCAGGAGCAAGAGATTTGAGCAGGAGCAAGAGATTTGAGCTCCTCATAGAGTGATGTGGAAGCCATTTGCAAGGATTTTTTCTTCCCTTTCCTGTGATTGGGGCTTTGTATGGCATAGGACTGTGTAGCCAGTCTGACAAGAGCTCAGCATTCACAGACACACACATGGAGCCAAGTCAACAGGGATTAGTATTGGGTCTGCTGTTTATGAATGAAAAGGCCTTGCCTGGCTGCTCTGGCCACACCCCTTCCCTTTGCAGCTTTTTGAGAATGAGGTCAGGGCTGGGATCTGAGTGCTTAACTGTCAGAAATAGCAGCGCAGCTCCAATTTAATCTTAAGCTATTTGTTTTGCTGCCTCCTTCAGATAACAGAGAAAAAGGCAGAGGCTTGTTTATGCTTTTGTTTGTTTTTGTGTTTATCTTTGCAAGGAGTGTATGAATGAATGCATGTGAGAGAGATGGAGGTGACCAACCCAGAGGGTTCTACTGTAGGGCTCTAATTGCTGACCGACAGCAGGAGTTTCCTTGGATTCAGCTGGACCACATTTTGGTTTGTAAAGCAAATTGGAAGAATAAAATAAGCCCTGGTGGTGCATTGTTTTAACACTTCCTTTCATAAGGAATGTGAGCAGTTGCTATGAAACTGCATATCTCTCACAATGTCCAGTTAATTTGACTGTTGTCTTCTGTACTATGTAGCCCACCATCCCCCAGGCCAGGAGCTCCATGAAGTTGTGCAGTATTTTAAATGAGAATCTCATGCGGATTTCATTTTCCACCAGATACTGTGGCACACACTTAAAATACAAATGTGTGTGTTTTTTTCCTCTTACACACACACACACACACACACACACACACACACACACACACAGAGCTTAATCATGCCCTCAACCAATGCCAGCAGGGTGTCAGTATGTAGATATTCCAGGATACACATTTCTAACTGGCTCTTCAACTGGGACTCTTTAAGATATTAGCATAACTAAAAGATATTTGTTGACTGGCAGGCAGGGATTGTGTGTAATGGTTGTGTTTACTTTCTGTTCTCAGGCTTAATTGTTGGCTGTTAGCTTCTTTTTTATTTTTGGCCATCCTTTATTTGCATTAATAGTCTCTTGAGTGAAGGATTAAATAAACACTTTGGAATACTGAGTGAGGACAGAAGTGTCAGTATCAACCTAATCTGTTATATATTCATTTGATGAACTTCTGTGTGACAGGTGTCCATTGAAGGAGATGCCAAGCTGTCTTTTATAGCAAGGGTGATTAACTGAGTGAGGAGTCTGAAGAAGGATTGTCATGTAACTGGCCAAATGCATTACTTAATTTGGCATTATGCTCCTCAACTGTTTTCCTAAGAACTTGAGAAGTGTCATAACCACGTGTATACATAATATAGATGCAGCATCCGTATCTACATCTATAGCTGTAGATTGTGTGTGTATAAACATATACACACATATACCCATGTGAACATCAGTACAAGCAAATTTGCACTTTTCAAGTGGATATTTCTTTTTTGGAGACAGTAAGTAGATTAGTGACTGTCTGAGGCTGGGGGATGAGATGAGGGATTAATTTAACAGGCATGAAGGATCTCACTGGGATGTTGAAAATGTTCTGAAAGTGGATTACATGGTGGTCACACTATTTGGTGAATTTACTAAAAGTCATTGAGGAATTGCATGCTTAAAATGGGTGCGTTTTGATTGATATCCTTTTATGGTCCCTTTAGGTCCTAGGTTACAATAATCTGAGAAGTTGCATCATGTGCCCTTTTTTCCCTGAGGTTTAGTGGCTTCAGTTGCAGAGAAGCTGGACCTTGAGATAAACAGGTCAGACCAAAACCCAGTGCTGTAAGATAGAAAAGTCTACCCTGACCCCTATTGGCAAGGAGTGAAGTTGCTGGCCACTGCCAGGTAAGGACCAACATCAAGGCAGACCCTGGAGGCAGCCAGAGTAGCTTTCTAAGCCGGCCTGTGAAAGCAATTGGCACTGCGTTTCAGAGCTGCTGCTGCATGTGTAGAGAAAAATAAACACCCCGATTTTCCACTCTTAAGTGACGGCATCTTTCTCTTCTTTTGCAGGTTGTCTTAGTCTTTGCTCTCAGCATTGGTGCACTTGTAATATACTTCATTGATTCGTCAAAGTGAGTATTCAAATACATTATCTGACCCTCTCTTTTTAAAAAAAAAAAAAAAAAGAAAGAAAAACAAACATGACCTTTTACACTGGTGAATTTATTTACCTTGACATCCACCTTTATAAGGACCTCCTGAGTGTGGAAGACTTTTGGAGGAAGGCTGGGCTGTTCTGTGCTGATTTTCTGAATGGGAAGGAAAGCTCTCAGAAGGCTGCTTTGATTCTGCTGGCATGGGAGGGAGAGGCATATGAGGTCAAGACTTCTTGTTGGGAATTCTTATCTTATTTTTAAACACTTGTTTCCTGATGAAGTATTTGCACTGAAGATGTCAAGAAACTTAGAGGGCTTTGATGGAAGTTTGCAACCTGTGTGAGGGTGACAGTGTCCTACAGCTGAGTCTGAAACTATTCTAGCCATGCTGGTAGGATCCTTTTCCCATCTGGGTTTTCTCATGCTTTGACCTAATTAGAGGACAGATTAGAAAGCATAATGTCAGTCTGTCACCTGCTAAACAAATACTCAGCCGAAGCATCACGCACGGGTGCTTCTTGACCTGCAAAGGTAAGAAGGTGGAACGAGGAGTTCACAATGTCTCCTAGCGGTGGAGGACCATGGCCATCTGAGGATTCCTAGAGGGGACACTCATGCAGATGCTTGGGACACTCATGCTGAGTGAACTGGTGCTTCTGGGTAAGCCTGGGTCGCAGATGGTGATGACCTCGTGGGAGACCAAAGAAAACACTGACTGGGGGCGCTGCTAGGTGGTGGCCCCTTTGCTCTGGTTCCTGTGGGTGCCACCCCTGGGTGTACCACTTGTTCCAAATACTCTGTTGTAATTTTGAAGTTGACACTTTTCTATTGTGATATGACCTTGACAACTCTAGCCAAGCACAATGGCCTTAAGCTCATTGTCCTCATTATCTGCTATGAGAGTGTCCTCAACTCTGTTAGCTCCACTCCTAGCATGGTTGGATTTCAGACTGTCATCCTAGCAAACCTGCTCAGTGTCTTTGTTGGCTTGAACTCTGAGTTTGGCGCTCTCTTCCTGTGGCTCAGGATGGTGGTGATTTCATGCACATTTAAACTTTGAATTTCTCAGAGCCACTTGGTCACTGGCCAGAGGGTTTTGTGTATTTGGGTGCAGAAGTCAAAATGTTATATCAAGGAAAATATCCCCTCTAATCACCTCTCTGGGAACTGGTCAAGTCTGAGACTGTGAGAGGTCCCGCAGGTCATCCTCATGCAAGGCTGGGCTGCCCTCATCCATCTCGAACAGAGAGTCCTTTAGACATCCACAGGGGATGAGAGTGTACATGCTCTCTCCATGGGAAATCCCTAGCCAAGAAAGAGAAGAGCTTTCATTTAAGTCTGGAAGACTCCAGTTGGTGTGTCATTGAAGGTAAGCACCCTTTTAATATTTACTTTTACTGATTCTGGCCACATATTTGATTTAAACAGGAGATCTTCTAAAGCCCTTGGTCTTATTTCTCCAATCTCTTCCTAGGGGCGTTCTCATATGTTGTGCAGTATATACCCCACCACCTCCCATGCTGGGGCTCAGGAAAAAGGTTTGGACGTGTAGTCTGTGTGCCCCAGAAAGGGCACGCCTTTAGGAGGTGAGTGTGGTGATCCCTTGGAAGGACAGATTCCTGGGCCACTCCTTCCTTCCCACTTTCCTCCCTTTCTGCTCCTCTGTATTTCTTTGAAATAAAATGCTTTTGTTCGATGGATCTGGATGGTGTTTGTTTGTTTGTTTAAAATGTGTACTGGGAAAGAATCTTTGACTCTGTAGATTCTGGTGTTCTTGTCTCCATGGGAGAGGATGGACAGGGATGAAATTTCCCTCGGCACGCTCTTCCCCTAGCCCCTCCATGTCCTTTATATTTACTTCTGACTCCCCCAGGTCTTGCAGAAACTGGCATTAGGAATCCTCCCAGATTCTGGCTTCTTTCATAGACTGACAAGGCGTCTATACTAAGGCTGATCTTTAGTCCTGTTCCCAACTTTCCCAGCAAAAAAGGCCAATAATCTTAGGAAGGAGACTGTCCACACACCCTCTGGGGACTGCCCTAGGGCTTTGTCCTAGCATCAGACTTTCCCTTTTCTGAATCACTAAACTGTTTAACAAATTCACATGTGAGAACACATAATGGCTATTTATGTAGCCCCATCCACTTTTTGTTTATGTTACTTCATTTGGGCCTGAGACCGCATCCCAGATTCTGAGCCATCAGGGGCCCAATCAGCAGCAGTCTCATGAGGGAGTCTTCATTTTCCTGGGGAGAGCCAGGGAGGATGCTCTGTTCAGAAAGGGGAAGAATTCAAGTAGAATCTGTAAAGTCAACTTTATGATAAGTCCTCACATTCCTGAGAACAAAACCAAATTATTATCAAGCCCAGGGAACAATATAAAGTAGAAGTTTACCACCGTGTAATGTGCAAATGGAACGAAGGTGAGATAGTGGAATGTAAATTCTTCAAATCTGTCCTCATTCTCAACTGTTACTGGTTCAACAGTCATCATTTGGCAAGCCACTGAGGCTTCTTGGAAGTTGTTTTAAATTTCTCTTGAAAGTGATACTAAATCATCACCCTGGAAAGAAGTATCTAGTATTCTTGAGATGAATTTTAGTTACTATTTATTCCCTTCAAGTAAGTCAATCAGGAGTGAGCTAATTGGGCTGATGTTGTCCATGAAATGGCTTGTCCCCGTGTGTCTTAACCAGACCTGGGCTCAGCAAAAAGGTAGGGAATATCCAAGTTTCACAAGTGACCTAGACCCTTGAAGATGTGAGGAACACAGATTAATATATAAAACAGAACCCAGTGGTTGACTTTCCTGGCTGAGCCTCCTAGCAGGCCAATTTAGCTCCTGTATTTGGACAGCAGACTAGGAGGTTATTCACCTTTTGTGCATCTGCAGATGGGTAAAGAAGTTCCAATAAATATAACCGCTAGGTATGATCTTTTTAACCATTCAAAGTCTGTTTTACTATCAGGAGGTGGGGGATAAGTCATTTCCAAAGCTATCTTCCCCTGCACAGCTTTCCTTTCAAATTCTTAGGCCAAGTCAGAGATGCCTGAATTGGATTTTTTTCCCATTTGAGAGCTCTTTTTTGAGTCTTCACTTTCCCAGAGTGATCATGATGGAAGAATCATTTGTGTAGGCTCCAGTGATTACTGTCCACTGACGACGCTTTTCTCAGAACTCCTAGAGTTGAGAGCCAAAGAGAGTCACACTAAACTTGAAATGACGCTTCATCTTCCCAGCAGTAGAGTCTCTGGAAATGCCCAAGTAGAGGGAGGTGTCCCATCAGGTCTTTGGATTGACACTGGTGTCAGTGCCTTCACAAACACAGAGGCCCATGACACTAACCACACATGATATTCCCATCCCCCAAAATATCTCCTCCAATTAGCTACACAGATGTGTATTTGTCCAAAGGAGCTCTTTATTTCATTCTTAAGGCTCCCTGCCCAATTTATGTCACACATCACTCCAGCTCCCAAGTCTGACATCTGTCAATGCCTACACTGAGACCTTTTCTCCCACACACTCTGATCCTTGTGAAACAGATTTTTTTAAAAATGTATAACCAAGTCAAAAATGCCCTTCAGTGCCCTCAGAGTGCTAATGTCACTACTGCTGGCTCCATCCCTCCCCTTGACACAAGAACAGTAATTCTTATCTAATAGATAAAGAAGAGAGAAAGATTTGATGTCAGTGTGAGAGCAGGATTCATGGATTGCATAATGCAGCAGTCCCCTTGCTTCCAGAATTTTAAGAGAAAGTTGAGAAAGGCAGCAGCTCAGAGCCCTGTGGATTTGCATTTTTTTTTCCAGGAGCATTCTGGGAAGGGATGACTCACTCGTGTGAATATATTTATTGCTTTGATTCATGTTTAAATGCTGGTACTTCTTATGCTACAGTTACGTGGATTATGAATATTTAATGCCGGGTATACTGAAAATGAAGGTCAAGCCCTGCTCACTGGCGACTTCAAGGCAGACTCTTGTCTCTGAAAGGCACTGTAACCTGCTGTTAGCAGAGTAAAGCAGAAAGGTTATACGCTGTTAAAATTTTCCTTAATGACTTTATCTGTTCCAAAATGGCTGGTACACAGTCAGAGATCCTGCTGATTTTGCCAGGCTCTGCATTCGGCTTCTGGAGTCAGAGCTGCTGTTTTGGGGATATGGACATTAGCAAGGAGGAGAGAATCCCAGCACACATTTTGTAGAGCATCTAATTCACAGGCTCGATTGCCAGGGTAATAGTAGTGTTATGACTGGAAAATGGTCTCCCCCCGTTTATAAATTTTGTCTTCATATTCATTCATTTATTTTGTATGCATTCATTCATTCATTCATTCATTTTGCATGTATTCAGTCTCTCATTTTACACTTACCTATTCATTAATTTTGTATTTAGTCTTTCACTTGAAACATCGTCAGTGTGATAATGTTGAATATTTTTCTGGGGGTAAAATGACTTATGCTTAGGTATGGCTCAGGAAAATCTTATTTAAGGTTATGATAGAAATTGGCCAGTTGTTTTCATAGTCTCAGAAAGTAGAGTTGACACCATTGACGTAATGAGGATACCCAGAGCATTAGCAGAACTCATTAATCACTTCACAATTTTACATTCCATCTCCACATCCCTAAGCTGAGAAACTCTTTCACAAGGGACCAGAAGGCAGGTGACTGGAGGGAGCCAGTCTTGCTGGTGATGTGCTGTGTGCGAGCTATGGTGCCCCACACTCTGAAGTAAACAACATATGCAATCTCATCGGGTTCTCTAAACAACCACGTATGACCATTCCCACTTTATAGATGAAATGATCAAAGCTGAAAAATTTGCCCCAAATCATGTAGTTCCTAAGCAGTGGAGCCAGGATCTGATTCACTTTCCTTGCCCTAAAGCCATCTTTGTGACAAGTGACCAAGTGACTAGAAATGAATGAGACTGCAGATTGTGGAAGTAACTGAAGGGGTTTAGTGTGAAGTTGCAAGACTGGGAAGTGACCTCACCTCATCCAGGCAAATCGTCTGTCTTCTGTTGTCCTTCACTGTGCATGCCCCAGTTGTTGTCCCAGGAGCCACGTCTGCCATGAATAGTACTTATAGAGCTATCACAAGCTTCTGCCCTAAGGTATCACCAGTTCATGTGCTGTCTGATGTGTGTTTGGGCTTGCTTTTTTTCCCTCCTGGTAATGACGTGGTAGGACCCTCTTCTTTCGTAATCTCATGGAGTGACAGCATCTTGTGATGGAATATGATCAAGTCAACAAGGAACATGGACAGGTGGTTGTTTCTCAAAGTCCCTTCTACCCTGGGGATACCTTCTGAGTGGAAAGACTCTTTAGTTTTCCATCCCTGTGTAGTTCTCTATGCCTACTACTTTGCATACTGAACTAGATAATGAGAAATACCCTGTTTCCCGATTCGATAACCGCTGTTATCCCTATAGAGTTGCTGGATTTAGGTGGTGTGTTGTAGTTTTGCATTATATTGCAGGATATTTATATGCCCAGAAAGTTAATGTTATCAAGATAATGAACTTTAGAAAAATTTAACCCGAAGAGGTTTCTATGGAGGTTATTGAAATGATATATCATTGGGTGATCAAAATATACATTGAATATATCATTTTTTAAAAAGCATTATAGTAAAAGACACGTTACCATTAATTCCTCTCAAAATACTTCCCCTTACTTCACCTGCACTTATCTCATCACTCTTGCCACTTTCTGAAGCAGTTCCTTTCTTTATGAGGTGTGATACAAATGCAGTGATTACCTCTGTCCATTGTCATCTAAAATTATTGCCATGTGTCCTCATCTACCTCATTCACCATATCTGGCACTGTGTGACTCCTGGCTCTTCCCCAAAGTCAAAATGACCATGAAACATAAGGGGTTTTAAATCAGTTCAGTACCTCAAAGTACCCGACAACCTAAAGACACTCAAGAAAGAGAACTTACAGAACTGCTTCAGAAAATGACAAGAATGAAGGGCTAAGTGTGTTTGAAGCAAAGAGGAATGTTTTGAGAGGGACTAATGGCAATGTGTCTGTCTTTCACTGTAATAATTTTTTGAAAAAGTAAATATTCACTGTAGTTTCTGATCAGACCTCATAAAATGTCTACATCCATGCCACCCTGAATGTACCCGCTCGCTACTGAAATGATGTGGCTTACTTCTCCGGTTTTGTTCTCACTGACTACACACAGGTGTTGATCCAGTGCCTTTTGTGTGCCCTACTCATGGCCCACACCTGGCAGGACCTAGCTCACAGCCTTGAGAGTGCACTGCCGACTGTAAGGCATGGGGAATACTGGCTCTCCCTTTGGCCGTTAGCACAGCCCTGTCCTGCAGCCTGACCAGCTGGGCAGCCTGTGGCATAGGGCAGGAAGCTCCTCAATTTACTTTTACTTCTTAGTTCCATTAGTGGAACAGGACCTTTCTACGTGGTGCCCTGAATAATTTGATGCAGCACTCTGCCTTTGTGCCCTGTTTGAGAAGTCACAGGGTGCGTTGAACCCTTGTGAAAGAAGTCAACACAAATCACCATGTGTGCAAATCATCTCCTTTTGCTTTTTCTTTTTTTTTTTCTGTTAAAATACTACCCCTGCCCCCAATTTTCTCCATCCCTCAGTGACATTTTTATTGCCAGGCTCTGGTTTAGAAAATTATGGGTAGGGAAAGTTCAAGGGCAGGATGCTCAGAACGGCTCTGCACATCTGTGAAGAGAACACAACAGGAGAGCCAGTAGCTGTTGAAAGAATAGAGCGTCAGCTGGTGGAGGAGCTCAGCCTACGGAGGGGCAGGGAGCGGAGATGCCTTGGGGCAGAGAGGCTGTAAATAACTCCCAATGGGAAGCCCTTGTCCCCTTTCAGAGTTCAGCCTTCCAGGGCACCAGGAAGTCCTCTTAGTTGGGAGGAGTCCTAACTCACCCTTTTGACTGCGGCTAGTTTTTTACATTGCCATTCTTGTATTAATTGGGTATACATTTTCTAGACAAGACAGGTGGGAGGATGCCAAGGAGTAGAGTCAGCTTCTGTATCCCTTTGTCTCTGCATGCATAGATTTTGGGGACAGGATTTGTTCTTTGTGGGGACAGATTAGCTTTATGTATCCCAGACTTCTTCCTTTTGCTTTCTGCATTGTGAGCTAGGCTCAGCTTTCTCAGCTACTTCTCCCTACCTGGGTGTCAGGGGCCGCAGTATCCAGAAGTATTCATTGGAAAAAACACTGGCAATGTTTAGGAGCGAGAGGAAAGCCTAAGCTAGAGCTTCTGACTTTACTACAGAAGACAATCTTAGGATATAGTTACCCTTCTGTGTTCAAGGTTTCAACCAATATTTTAAAATATTTGAAGAAAAAAAATGCATCTCCACTGAACATACACAGACCTTTGTCATTATTCCTTAACAATGCAGTGCAGCAACTATTTACACTGTGTTATAAATAACCTGGGAATGATGTAATATAAGGGAGGGTGGTTGCAAGTTACGGACAAATATTGTGCCGTTGTGCATGAAAACTTGCATACCCATGTATTTTGGTATCTGTGGAGTGCTCCTTACAAGGGACAACTGTATAGACTGTTAATGTTGGGTGTGAAGTGGCTTTGGAGGCCAATTGCTGCCACAGTTCATTGTGCTCAGCATCTTCTTCTTTCTCTTGTTCAAGGTCACCCAGTCAGTTCAGGCAGGGGTATGGACAAAAGCCAGAGCTCTTCCTTCCAAATCCAGGCCCTTTTCTACTTGGTCTCTTGTGTCTTTTATTACTAAATTAAAAGAAAATAAAAGAAAGAAACATACATGATCACCTATGCACTGACCTGGAAAGCACCACTGACTTTCTGTGCCAAATCTGGAGTCTCACACCTTCCTGATGGGGCAAAGAACACAGATAACCACAGGTGGAACAGATCAGACTCAGTCAGGCTTGTCTTTGGGGCTACTTTATTTCATCTGCACTGGCAAAGAGGCCTTGAGTCCCTTGATTTTTCTGACCCTCCTCTCTGTCTCTGATTCTGTCTCTCTGTCTGTACTGTTTCAGAGTGGGGGTGACTAAGAGTTCAGCTCTGTTGTGGAAGACTAATGAGGCTGACCACATTGGCTTGGCCCGTTTGGAATTTGTTATGCATTACTTTTGAGGACATTTTGCCCAATTGCCCATTTGTTTTGCTTATAAAAACACTATCTGATAGCTATGTCTATAAATCCATATTTACTCTACCCTCCAAAATTAGAATGAATTATTTCTGCCCTTCTCACCACCCTCCACAGTTTAAAAGGGAATGTTTTGAATGACCCAACACTCTCATAGCCCTCTCCCTTCTTTTAAAAGAATGAGTGGTTTAGAGCAAATGAAGGAATCACCAGTCTTCCATATCTGCTTCTTTACTCCACTGATAGGTTGGACATAATAGTCTCCTATGCACACACATACACACATGCACGCACGCACAGCATTATCCCAGATTCTTTGAACATGATGCGTGCATCCAAAGGTCCCGTGGGCATTCTTAGTGTGTCAATTCCTCACCTCCTCTGCAGTTGGTATGAGTTTATACCATAAGGCTGGGTCTTACCCCTGTGGCACAGCATGACCTTGGTCCTGTCCCCAAAGTCACAAGCACATATGCACTCAGAAACTGTCCAGAAGTCAGGGTGGGAGCCAGCCAGGGAAGGAAATGCTATGGCTCAGAGCAGTATAATCCAAACACAAGGAGAGAGCACAAGCCTAATGTAGCTGTGAAGGTACAAGATATGGTGACAGCTGTCACAGTTTCATCATGTGGTTTATGTGTTGGAGGAGATGTGACATCTTTATTGTCTCTTTGTCCTGATGGCCTGACAAATTGTAGTTTTGAGGAGACCCCGGTCAGTGATGAGTCATTTGTGGTTTAAAAATAGAATCCCTTGCAGCAAGGACGCCCTTGAGACATCGTGATGCATATGTCATTCTTCAAAGGAATTAGGAGAATGGTTTGTGTATGTATATATGTGTAGGGTGCAGGGGCAATCATGTCCCATCTGTAAATGGAGTCGGGAAGCAGAGCATGGTGGAGATTGGCCACCAGCCTGCTCCTCACCACAGTAGCTGAAAGGCTGAGATTGGTGTCCTTACTATATGCAAGACATTTTGCTTGGTATTGGGGGATTCTGAACATTGTGTGTAGGCAAGGATCGCTTCCATGAAGATGTTTAAATTGTGTATTTAATAAGAGTTCAGATCTTCATTCATAAACACAGGAAAAATGTAACAAAACAAGATAACAAATGCGGTATGAGTAGGCAATATATTCTCAATTACTAAGATGGGCATTGGTAACACTAAGTGCTGCAGACTGAAGAACTGCAAAGATAGATGCTACGGAGTGTGGAAACTTTGTGGGAGATTTCGAGTTAAGGACACAGAAAACTCAGTCACTTTCTGAGTACAGGAATCCACAAGAAGAAATCCTGCCTTGAAATCAGACAGTGGTAGTAGGCATTGAGAAGGCTTTGTGGGAGGCTGGACAGAATCAGAAAAGCAAGGTATCTCCCTTGGCAGTCAGACTCATTGTCCAACTCCACATGCTGAACATCTTTGGGAATACCTAAAAGTGGAAGCCAAGGGTCAGTGGTTTGCAGGAGCCTTGATTCTGGACTTACCCCATACAGTGCATCTCAAAGATGAGACTGGAAGGGAAGACAGTAGCAAAACGAGGCTGTGCTCTTGATGCAGGCCACATGCATACCCCCCCTGCTCATCTGGAAAGCAGCCCAGGCCCCCAGGGCCACATTGTGATTTTTGTGGTCCCTAGATACTTCTGCTTTCTCTTCCATGAAGAGTATTAAAAGTTATATTTTGCAGCTGCGTTGGTGCACAAACACATATAATTCAGGCAGGATTCATTATTTTAATATTTCAATCACTTCATATTCATTGTTATTATCTTTTTCTTCTGCTTATGACAAAGTTAACGTGGAGACCTTTGTGGGTCTCAGGAGAGTGCTTGCCCCCAAGCTCTGTGCCTGCTGTGTGATGGAGAAGTTGGCTCTCTTTTCCTCTCCCTATTCACCCCCTCCTTCTGAAAGTTTTCGCAGCGAGGAAAACATGCTCAGAGACAGATGCCTTACACCACACCTTTCCCAATGTCATATAATTGTTTCAGATGGCAAAGTAAAAATAAACATTCCATTTTAAGCACCATCTTATGACTTGACTTTGGGAAATAGTAGCTTCAACAACCTCGCGTTAAAACAAAACAAAGAATTTTAAAAGGCACCTGTGGGAAAAAAAAAGTTTTTAAAAATACCTAATAATCTTGCTTTTCTCCAGTGTTTTAGAAAAATGCTTGCTGACTCTATCTGTAGATCTGAAAAAGGAGTCTTAACTGGTTTAAGAAGCTGGAGGCACTGTAAAACAACAATGACATTTTCTTCATCAGAGGTTTGCAAGCTCAGGTAGACAGGGGAAAACAGAAGTTAGAAATGAGTGGGGCAGGTCTGGCCAAGACCAGGATGAGTTGAAAGCTTGGGCCTGCCTTAACGTGGCTTCCCATCTGCTGAAGCTTGTCCTAACCAGAAATACAGACTCATGTGGCCAGAACCTCTAATATTCCAAAGAGAGAAAACTGGGCTTATATATTGCATCTCCTGTTTAAAAATATTGGGCACTAATCCTAAACTTTTAAAGTACTCTGCTGGCCAAGCAAAATACCTCGATAGGCCAGATTTGGCCCACTGTTTTCAACCTCTACTCTAGTCAATTTCTCTCTCTCTCTCTCTGTCATATCTTGAATTAGCTCTGCTCTCTGAGTGCCAGGAAATATTCTTACATCTTTCTGTACCATCTCCCATAAAGGGCATCCCAACCCCCATGAGGTAGGGAATACTTGTCCTCTAGGTGCTTAGGGTTGTTATCCATCTAACACATTTTCAAACACTCCTTCATTAAATTCCCACTTTTCTCTAGACAAATACTGTATGTCACAGCAATAAATTAGCCACAGCTTACTGTAAAGCCCCACAGCTACATGTCACTAACTCTACATCATCTCTGAAAATAACATTGCTGGAACCTCATAAACATACACTCTGTTTGTTTAAGAACTCCCAGAGCTTTTTAAACATGGTTGCTAAGTCACAAGGGCGTATTTTCCAGGACATAAATGGAAGTGAACATATCCCCCTTACATTGTCAGATTCTTTATAAGAGAAGAGGCTAGAATTTGTCTGTTCTGCCAATGTAGTCACTTGACCAAACGGAGTTTATTATACTGTGTAATGGTTGATAATTGTTGGAGACCGTCCTCTGACTTAATTGTTAAATGGCTGCATGATATAAAACTTGCTGTAAATTTTTTAGCATGCATAGATATAAAGCATGAGTTAACATAGAAAAATCCTGGTGATAGTGGTCATTATTCCTAAAGTTCACAATTTACTGGGCACTGTCTCTAACATTTACTGATAAATTATTACGTGGTGGTCTCTTCAGAAACAAAATTAGAAATGCATCTGTGCTTTTCTCCCCAGATATGGTCCTGAGTCTGGGCTAAAACTCCATCACTGACCTTTTTACTTTTTGCATGGAAACTTGGCAGGTCCTACCAGGGTAGCATTAAGCTTTTTGAACATGGAGCCTACAGCTCAGATATTTTCAGAACTAGGGAAAAGATGGCCAAATTATGTCAACCCCAATTCTAGTACAGCTGCTTCAGTGTGGTTTCTGCATGGAAAATAGTCAGGTCAACTTTCTCTCATCAGGATGCTCCCAGGAAGGAATTGTAGCCATGCAAGCAGGACCTTTGGTGTTGGAACCAGCGCGCCCGTCCTAACAAGGATACACTCTGCCCATGCTCCTGCTCGTGCTCCTGCAGAATAGGAACTGAGCTTTCAGAAGCTGGCATTTTCCTACATCTGCCACTCTCTACCCCTGTCAGAGAATGACCCATGGCCCAGTTTGAAATATACTTGATCTTGATGTCCTGGAGGGACCTGCAGGGACAGGATGTAGAGAAAGGTGAAAAGAACATGAGTGCAATTAGATGACTCCACCTGGCACATGCTTTTCCTCTAGCAGCAGGAGGAAGTGAGCAAGGAGTGCATTAGGACTGTGCTCTCTTCATAATAGCACGAACAGGAATAATAAGGCAAGGTCTGTAAAGAGCAGCATTAATAATTGAGATGTGCTCTAGGCAGCTGTGATGCCTGTCAGTGCCTCGGAGCACAATCTGTTACCAGGCACGAGAGGAGGCTGGGGGGTCGCTGGGGAGGGTGCATCTGGTGGCTGTGTATCTGTGTGCATGCGTGTGCCTGTGCTTGGAGGAAGTGTCAGTGAGTGAGAGTTGGCAGATACAGCAAGTGAAATTATAGAAGGCAATGAGTGTGGATTACCATGTAGGGTGGGGGTTGTTCTTTGTGGGGACTGAGTATCCCCCTTTTGGAAAGTGGATGACAGCTCCAGAAAGTTTGGCTTCCTAAGGCCCCTCGTGTTGGTCTCTGGAAACCATACTGAGGATTCCTGCCCTGCAAGGTTGGTTTATCTGCTCATGAATCCCTGTTTCTGCTGCCATGCGGATCCTGGGACCCACAGAGGGCCATACTGAGTCTCACACTCAAAGGTTGAGCAGAAGTGGATTAGGAGCCCTGTCTCTCCGGGCCTGCAGAACCTGTCTGGGTGCAAGTGTCCCTGCAGAGTGTCTCCTCTTGAACGAGCGCTATCTCATTCCCTCAGTGCATTGAGGTCTTGAGCATGAAGGAGCAGCGCTCAGGAGCCCAGGAATGAGAGGCTGTTGGCTGCCTAGATCTTCCTCCCACACCAGAGAGCACAGAAAGGAGTAGATGAAGTAGTGGTATCTGCTAGGCAGAGCTAAAAGTTCTTTATTTTCTGTCTTTCTTATGCATTCTGAGTTAGCCACTGTTCCTGGAGGAAGTTCCTCCTCTCAGGCTGTGATTTGGGGATACACAAGTCTTCCAGCTGACCCCTCCAGCCAGGCCGAAGCAGCTGTGCCAAGTCCCCTAGCACCACTGTTTGCTACCCCTTCCCCTGCTGGATCTCCCGCCTGGTGCCAGGTACGAAGAGCGGCATGGGAGGCACTGGGGATCTCTGCCTGTTCATCCGCTCGTCTTCAGACCAAGTCACAGAAAACAGAAGAGCAGCTTGGGCGGTTACAGGCCCCCCTCCCCCGAATTCCCTGCTTCCTTCATATTCCTTCACCTGTCTCCAAGCCAGCCAACTGTGACAGTTTAATTGGTGCGGGAAGAGGAGGCAGCGAGAGTCGGCAGGGGTGACCAGTGTTCTGGAAGAAGGGGGGTCCCCTGAGAGGAGTGAGGGGAACCATGACAGACAGGCCTGAGATGCTGTGCTGGGGCAAAGGTCAGAGCGCCTTGCTTGAAAAGAGCGCTGACTGATGGAAGAAATATTCATTGTCCTCCTCTGCTTCCTCCTCCTTCTCTTCCTTATGCTGCTGAGATCTGTATTGAGTATTTGTATTAATTGACAGCACCTTCTTCTCCAAGGGGCAGAGAGATCAGCTGGGAGGCTCTGTTGGGGAATGAAGATCTGCAGGAAGGATGCCTAGTGGTTTAGCAGCAGGGCTTGGAATCAGAGCTCCCTTGCTTAATTCTGCCCCCCTGCCGTCTAGCTGTGTATCCTTCCACAAGCCAGTTCGCCTTTCCAAGCGGCAAGTTCTTCCCTTTGCAACAGTGGTGAGGGTGGTGCGGAGGGACGGCGATGATGCCTGCCTAATGGTATTGTGTGAACAGTGCTTCGTACAGTGCCTGGCATGCGCATGACCAAAATATTAAATATTATCATTGCCCTTTTGAGGTTTGTTTTGAAGCTTTTAATCAGGTCTGTAGAGAGGTAAAATGGGAAGATAGTGAAGCTAAGACACAAACAAGATCTGTTGCAAGGTAGTAATATCATCAATTATTGGGGCAGTGGAAAAGACCTGCACTTCTGGAAATGGCAAATTTCAACTCATAGAGCATATGTGCTGTACGAATGTGTATATGTGTAGACTGGCTTGAAATAAGGGATATCTATGTCTACATCTAGATATAGATATATATTTTTTTAAGGCAGGGTCTTGCTTTGTAGTTCAGGTTGGTCTTGAACTCACTATATAGCCCAGGCAGGCCTTGAACTCACTGCAATCCTTCTGCTACAGCCTCCTGAGTACTTACTATAGGTGCTCACCAACACACCCAGCTGAAATATATTTCTGACTGTGAGACTTGGCAAAAAGTGGTTTGAATCCAGTATAGAGCATGCTCTTCTGGGCTGCAAAGGGGTGGGGAGAATCAGGCCAGTGTTGGGCCTCAAGGTGGTGGGTAGAATTTGATAACAGAGGCAGGGGATAGTGTGAGCAGCCTCCAAGACTCCTCACTGCCAACACCAACTCCAAGTTCAGAGGGCTGTCCCCAAAGCTACTCTCAGCTGTAAAACCTCACCAGGAGGATGCCAGAACCCACAGAAGCAATAGTTCTCACGGTTATGATTTATTACAGGGAGAGGATCCAGATTAAAATCAGCCAAGGGATGAGGTGCACAAGGCAGAGTCAAGGAAAGGTCCAAACATGGGGCTTCCCCCATCACCTCCCTGTGGGATTGGGGACAGCGTTCCTTTTCTAGTGTCCACATGTGACTCTCTGCAAGGAGACTGCCAATCAGGGGAGCTCACTTGAGCCTGGGAGTTCAGAGTGCTCAGTGACTTCATCATGTGAAGCTGGGGGTGCCCTCCAGTCCATCTCTGTCCCTGCCCACTTTGGGGCACGACAGACACCATGCAACTCAAAATCACATTGTTAAAACGATAAGCCCCATTGTCAGACTTTCTGGGGTGGTCATCTCACTCCTGAAATCCCACTGTTACCATGCGGCTGGCCTTCAGCCCCAATCAAAGCTGCTTTCATCAGGGATGACATCCCGAGGCCTTAGAGATTGTCTGCTGGAAGCTGAAGGCAAAGGTCAGAGCTCCTTTGGTTGCAGTTGACATCTCTGCAAAAGTCAGGGGTGGGACTGGGCCAGTTGGAGGCAGGGCTTCTCCTGCAGAAGCCTGGGAGAAGCTCCTTTGAGGAGACTTGCATGGACCGCAGAGGTGGGAGAATTGCTGCTTAGTGAACTTGGGTCCCACAGGTTCTCTTTGTGTCAGGGAGTCACTGTAGAAAGTATTGATATATCCTGCCCCTGGTCCCTGAGCACACCCAGGCTGAATGACCTGCCAAGGGAGCCTACAGCAGGAGACATAATGGGCCTTTGGGTCAACCCCAGGTGACCAGGGCTTTTCCTATTTCATGCTCCTTTGCAGATGTCGTGGATGCTTCTACAGGTGCCCTCAACACTTTAGTAAAGAGAGCATCTGTCTCCCTGCTCCAGTTTAACTTCCCTACTCCAAGTCTAGGTGGGATCACAGCCAGAAAACGCTAGGAGTTCCAGGCGGGGATAAAAAGCAGACGTAGCAGGTCCTGGGGCCACACTGCCCCCTTGCAACCTGACAAATGAGATAACCTCCAGCAGGGGACAATTATAATTGTGCAATCAAATTAAGTTGGATTTCAGCTTAATGAAGTGCTTAATGCCCTGAATGAGGCTGAGTCCTAATATTTAGAGAAGCAAGCTGGACCCCAGGAAAAAAAAAAGAATAGGCTCCAGCCTATGCCTACGAGTACTGATCCTGTTTGCAAAGTCAACCTTTTCTGAAATTTATCCTTATGTATGAGGCAGCTCATTAGCACCCATTTCTGCTGAATTTTTGCTGAGGGATTTTCTGCTGTAGTCCATAAACAGGAGGGCAGAAACAACATTTTATTGGAATTGTCTGCTGAACTCTGTGTTCTGGGGCACATTTCTTAACTTCACAGGATCTTAATTTTCTCTATTGAAGAATAAGGAAATTTTTCCTCTCTTTCTTTGAAATCCACCCCCTTCAAAGTATTTTATTATAGTTAAAAACTGATACTCTGGAGGCAGGTAGACTGGCTATGAATCCTGACTCTTGTCGCTTGCTAGCTGTGTGACCTTGGGTGAGAAATTAACTTTTCTATGGTTCCGTTTTCTCAACAGTAATTATGGATAATAAATTTGGCCCCTTAGGACTGAGAACTGTGAATGAGACATTGCATGGAAGGCACTTAGTCTAGGATGTAGGGCACATTGCTGTCTATTAATCCTGATCACGATCATGATTATGATAATGGTGCACGCATGAAATTATTTTCAGTGTGAATTATACATCATTACTTTGGTATCTGTAGCCTTTATTTTCATTAAGTTGATGACTTACCTCTTGCTTAGAAAATTTCTGACAAATCAGTAATTAACTCAATAGTATTGAATATCTATTATGTGCCAGGCACTATTTTAAACTCTCACAATCCAGTATTAGAGAGAGGCAATAAACAAGCTGACAAATAAATGAATAAGATTTCAGCTGCTGTTAAATGCTGGGAAAAAGCTTAAAGTGGTAATGGGAAAAAAAAAGGGTCTTCACTTTTTTATGTTCAATAGTTTTGTGATGGTCTAATAATGTCTGTAAACCCTTTTCTCAAAATATTATTTATAAATACATAACAAAAAATTGAATTATAAGAAAACCAATTATATTAAAACATAATTATCAGAATTTAAGAAACTAATTTATGGTTCAGTATGCTTGGTTCTTGATTAAAACATTTTTATGAAGACTTAGCAACAGTTTTAATATACCACCATGAGTTTAAAATAGTGCTAATGTATTTTGAGATATCTGCAATAATTATAATCTTATATGTGAATATCTGGAATCTCTACTGCTAGCAAAATTACAGATACTGTTAATAGTATTTTTTGGTCTACATTTGTAATGAAAGGAAATGACACATTTAAATTGAGGGTTAATAAAAAATAAAGATGCTGTTTTTCTCATCTTAGTTGATGGACTCCCTAAATTCCAATTGCAGATTTCTTGAGAGGCTGTAGCTCCATCTAACAGATTCTTAAAATGGAGAGTAAATTGTGCTTGGGTTTGAGCTATGACTTCAGAGAAATGAATGAAGTGATTTCTGCTTTTAAAAAGTCATTCTGTACTTATAGAAGAATGTAGTAGAATTGAGAATCCAGAAATAAACCCATGCATTTAAAGTTGAGTAATTTTTTGACAAGGGAATCAAGATCACTCAATAAGAAAAGAATAGTCTTCTTAAAAAAATAGCACTCATACAACTGCATAGCCACATGTAAAGAATGAATTAACATCATGTACAAAATTATCTCAAAGTGGGTCAAAGATCTATTTTTGAGAACAAAATTGTTAAACTTTTAGGAAAAAACATAGGGTTATTAAAGCTTTCTGACTTTGAATTTGGCAATGAATTCTTGAATATGATTCCAAAAGCATAAGCAACAAAAGAAAATAGATAAATTTGACTTTATCAATATTAAAAACTTTGTGTTTCAAAAGACACTACAAAGAAAGTAAAAATACAACCCACAGAACTGAGGAAAATATTTGCACATCATATATCTGAAAAGGGCTTATATGTAGATTATGTAAATAACTTATAACTGAATAATAAAAAAGATAAACTCAATTAAAAATGGGCAAAGGCAATGAATAGATCTTTCTCCAAAGATATACAACTTGCCAACAGCCACATGGAAAACTGTTTAATATATTAGTAGCCATCAGGAAAATGCAAATTGAAAACACAATGAGATACCACTTTACTTTCACTAAAATATCTGCAATAAAAAAAGACAAATCATAACAAGTATTGGCAAGAATGTGGACAATTTCAGTCCTCAGGTGGACCAATTGCAACTTTGTGTCTTGGTTACTTTTTTCTAGTTGTTGAGACAAAATACCTGACACCCAAAATGAAGAAAGAAAAGGTTTATTTATCTTACAGTTATTTGGAAGTTTCAGTCCATACTCAGTTGGCTCCAGACAGAGTGGCACGGCTGAGGGTCAGCCATACACGGTGGCCACAAGCAACAAGAGCGAAAAGGAAAAAGAGGGGAAAGCATGCCTCCTTCCCTCCCTTACACTGTATGCCAACTCCCCGCCCCTAGGTAGGTGCAG
Organism: Dasyprocta punctata; assembly: GCA_004363535.1. Taxonomy (NCBI): domain Eukaryota; kingdom Metazoa; phylum Chordata; class Mammalia; order Rodentia; family Dasyproctidae; genus Dasyprocta; species Dasyprocta punctata. The sequence continues at coordinate 68,337 of RJWM01006650.1, forward strand.
CACTCACGTCACCAATCCCAGCACTAGACAACAAACCAATCACAAACGCTAGATTCAGCTGCTTCCATGATTGTGTGAGACTTGGTTGGGGGCATCTGAACACAAACAGTAACACTTTGTATGTTCTTGTTGGGAATGTAAAGTGATGCAAAGCTTTGGAAAACAGTCTCAGGAAGGGTATTTGTCCAAGAGAAATAACAACACATGTCTACTACAAAATGTTTGTAGCAGCATTTTCCATAATATCTGAAAGGTGGGAAAAATATAACCATGCAATAGGATATCATTTGGCTATAAAAAGAAGGAAGTTTTGATACAGGGAACAACATAGCTGAATCTTGAAGACAAGTGAAAAAAGCCATTCATGAAAAGTTACTTATAACTCCATTTACATAAAATGCCAAGAATGGGCAAATATATAGAGACAGAGATTAGATTAGTGGTCACTTAGGGCTTTCAAGGGTAGGAAGATTGGGGGTTGATAGCTAAGGTTCCAGGATTTCTTTTCAAGGTGATGAAACTGCTCTAAAATTGAAGGAGTGGTTACAGAACTCTGAGAATATACAAAAATAATTGAATCATAATCTTTAAATAGTTAAATTGCATGGTATATGAATTGCAATTCCATAAAGTTATTATAAAATAAAGTCATCCTGACTGGCATGTGAGAAATAGTGTAGAGCAAGATGAAAAAGAGTAAAAAGAGTATTTGGAAGGCTATTTCATTAGTCTTAGCTGAGAGATTAATGGCTTAGGCTAGGATCATTTCTGAGACTTAATGGTTTTTTGTTGAAAATAAGGAAGAGTCATGAGTGAATCCTAGGATGTTCACTTGGTAATCGATACTTTCTTCTTAAAAGGTCTGAGTCATAGTTACAGCCTATAGAATTACTGGGAGGTGCTACAGTTTCATTCTAAATGTCTCCCAAAAAGCCTTTGTGTTGAAGACTAGCCCATGGCACTGTTGGAAGGTATCAGAATATTTAGGAGGTGAGGTTGGAAGAAAAAAGTTAGGTCATTGGGGTTATGTACTGGAAAGGGATATTAGAACTCTGGCACTTTTCTTTCTTTTTGCTTCCTGCCTGTCATAAGATAAACAGACCTCCTCCACCGTGCCCTCCTACCAGGATATACTGTGCTGCCACAGGGCTGAAGTGATAGGGCCCAGGGATCATGGACTGAAACCTCTAAAACCATGATCTAAAATAAACCTTTCTGCCTTTTCAGTTTTTTATCTCAGGTATTTTGTCATAGCAATGGAAAGCTGACTAACCCAAGAAAATTAGAGGCAGACTTAAGTACTACAACTCTTGGGAGAGCAGAGCTGCAAGATGATATGCTCACTGATTTCAGTGTATATTTAAGAAAGAAAGCATATTCATTACACACCTATACATGCATATTCATACACAAGCAGGCATACTCAGGCATACAAAGTAACAACATAAAAACTACCTGTTCACCATAGCTGTGGAAGGGGAGAAAAAATGAACCTCCAGCCTTGTGATTTTCCACATTGATGCTCAGTTTGTTCAGTCAAAGCAATTCATTGATTAGATCAGGTAGAAAAGAATCACTTCAAGAGCTCCTGTTTCTTAAACATGTCCATCAAGCGTAATTTTCTCCCAGTCACATATGTAATTGGTAAAGGAGAGCATCATGGTATTTCAGGGCCTTGGGTATCATAGAATTTTGAGAATCAACAAAATAATGATTAAAATAGTTATGACTTCTCCATCTTCCTATTCCTAAGGAAACCCTAGGCTTAGTAACTTGTTAGCCCAGGGATGTTGAAACCTAAGCAACTCAAGATCTTTCTCTAGAGATAGCTTGGCTTCAGTAATGAACAAGATCTGGAAATTTAAAAAGTAATCAGATTGTTAATTAAAGTTATCTCCTTCACCTCAAGTAAAAACAAATCAAGTCCATTCTCCCTGAAGACAGAAAATGCTTTGCTGAGTGGAGTCAAGGTGTCCCAGGATGCTGAATCCTATTTACATAATGAAGGCAGCCTCTTCCCAAGGCTGGTGCCGAGACAGCTTTCCCAGGAACTCAAGCCTGGAGCCAAAGCGGTGGGAGCTGGGCACTTCTCTCGTATGCTTGAAGATTTATTTCCCCAGAAACTGTGATGCTGTTCTCCTTTCTGCCCCACTGGGGGCATGAACATTGGCTCTGTTGACAGTGGGCTAATTTCTGACTCTACCTGTGCCAGCCAGACTTGCTGGAAGTACCAGGTCAGTCAGACTTACAGGCTTATTTTCCTCATGTGTAAAGGATACAGAGTGATAAGGAACTTTTGAAATCTCTCTTCCACATTTATCATTCTTTAAATAAGTGCTCTTCCTTTGTAATGATGGACACTAATAGAGAAAGAGAGATAAGATTTAAATGATCAGCTTTTAAATTCTTATTTTTGGGATCGGACCATAACATATAATGCATTGTTTGCAGTGAGTTTCCCTGCCAAATCGTGCTCAATTAATTTTAAAATTTTAATACGTTTATGTCCTTGACCAGTGAATGGAGGTGAAGGAAATGGATCTGAATGAGGAAAATAAACCAAGCTAACCATTGGTTTTACCATCCCTAGGTGGATGAACGACCTTTGATTATATGTTTGTCAACTCTCCATCGATATGGCAAAATGTCTGAGATGAGCAACTTGAAGGAGCAAAGATTTATTTTGGCTCATGGTTTCTGAGATTTCAGTGGATTGTTAGGTACCTTTAGGTCTCTTACTCACTTCGTGGTGGGTAAGAAGCAGAGAGAGAGAAAAAAGCAACAGAGAAGGAGGGATAAAATATACCCTTCAAAGCTATACCCCCATTGACCCGTCTCATCCAGTTAGGCCCCACCTCCTAATAAGCTCATGTAGCTAATGAACTCATCAACGAATGAAGTTAGAGCCCTTGTGATCCAGTCATGTCCCCAAATCCCGTCAGGTGGCAACACAAGCCTGTAACAGTGAGTCTTTTGGATCCCAAACATAACATTTTATTTTCCACCATGCCCATAGTTCAGAATGGAGTTGAAGTGGTCGTTGTTCCTCAAGTTTAGTCAAGAGCATGGTCTTCTTACTCATCTTAGAGCACAAACTGTTCTAGGCCAGAAACTATTTTAACTTTGGAGGAGTCAACAGTATTTATATTACTTGTGGTGTACATAAAAAGTAATGTAAATAAAATTTATATTACTACATAAAATTTTAAACTGTATCTCCCAAATAACACCCACTTACAAGTTACAGTGATGTTGTTTCCACAGTGGATTATTCTTTTCTAGGTTTCAGGTTCTGTGTGTCCTCACACAGTGGTGCTGACAGCCTGGTGGCTGAGAAGAACTGGTACCATGTGTGTATGTGCAGGGTGTGTCACAGGGCTATAGGTAACCCAAGGTGGAATTTCTTATGCCTGGAGGTGGTTGACCAATGGGAGGGAATGAGGAATGCAGTGAATGTTTTCAAACTGATGCCCAGTCAGCTCAGGGTGTGACAGAGCAAGAAGATACCTGGGTAGGCCAATGACTTTTCTAGCCTATAAATTGATGTGCTTTTTATATATTAAATATTTACTGAGCAGAACCTGGGATTGTGTGGGGGAAGGGGATTAGGAGGAGAAAGGAAACTATTACAGAGGTGTGCTGGGGGCCTGGTCAGTCTCCTTAGCAGTTCAGAGACTGATGATCTTTCAGTTTGTCCTGGAGATTTTGACTTCTTGTAGGTGAGTTCTCCAAGTGTTCTTCTTGATTACATGTAGGAAGTACTCTTCCTGCAAATTCCATTTTTCCAAATTGTTTTCCATATAGATTGACTGCTAGAAATCCCGACAAGCTGACAAAAATAACATACCCATAATTTATGTCTGACAGAGTTTTCCATATAATTTTAATTAAACGCTTCCTTTATGGCTGGTGCTTTCTACTGTCCCTTTGCAAACATCACTTCATTTAATCTTTGTAACACTCTAGAAGGTAAATACTAGTGCTATCCCCATTTTACCAATGGGAAACCAAGGCAACAGAATGCTTAACATGGCTCACTTAAAGTGACAGGTAGTGACGGGCATACGGCTTGAACCCAAGCCTTCAACTTTAATCTTTGCACTTGGCTTAGGAAAAATCGGGTAATATTTGTTTGCAAATCAGGATTTCAGGCACCCAATAGTTAAAATAACAAAATGAAAATAATTTGAGGTTAGTTTCAGCCTAAAACATCACATGTATCAAATCTGATGGTTTATTTATAAATCAAGATTGCTACAATAATGAAGTACAAACACACATAATATATAATACAAGTCATCCTGAGGATGGGAGGGAACCACTGTGGGTAAAGGTAATTGAATTTTAATTGGGTTCCCAGGATATATAGCATTTATGACATAATTTGCATCTGATAGCACCTTCCAAGTCTCTGGCCGAACCTGAAACTTTAAATTTATGGAACCCTGAAATCTGTAAACATCTTCTGGGGCCTACTCAATCTCCAGTTCAGAACCTCATGTAATCAGATTTTCAGGGATCAATCACTTTTCCTGTTTGTAACTAACGGTTTTTTTGAAAAGCTGAAAACTTAATGGAGAAAATTTTCTCTATACTGCTTTTCTCCATGGATCTCAAATGACTTGATATTCTCACTGTGTTGACAGCAGTGTAAGCAGCATGCATAGAATAATTATCTAATACACCATGAACTCTATGCTATGGGCTGGCAAAGGCAATAATGCCTTAGGCAAAGGAGAAGTTGAATTATAGAAAAAAGCAGTGAACTTCTCCTTAATTACTCCCCAAGAAAGAGACTTCTGGCTTTTAAAAGGAATTCAGCATACAGAAAGAGTGCATTTTGTAATGAGGGAGGAACTCTGGCCATTAGTAAATGAAGACTACAGACACTCTCCATTCCGTATCTAGGAGTGTTTGGTGGTTGCTGGCGTCTCTTCCTTTTGGCCAGAAGCCCCTCCAAATAGTTATCAGTTATTCCTCTTCTTTGATGAATGCATCCACACCTGGGCTGAGCAGGCAGAAGATAAATGGCTCCCAGTGGCCACGTTGTAGATTACTTAGTGCCAGTTGTCAGTCCTTCTCTTCCTCAGCAGGGTTTGAAATGAGATTGTTTTCGACAGACTGTCCATGATAAATGATTTTCCCAGTAAGAAATTGCTTTCAATGGTGAACCTCACCAAATCACTCTGACAAATGTTTGTGGCTGCAGGGAGTTTTGCAACTGCTGTCTTGTGCACGAGGGAGTGGGAGGCTTGGGAGCTCAAGCTGGGGTGGGTCAGATAGGATGTCTCTTGGGTGAACACAAAAAGAGACGAAGATTTTGGTTCTGCAATGTGTGTTTGGCCAGCTCCTATCAGCTCTTGCTAAAAAGCAACCAGCAAAACTCAGAATGCTTGAGATCTGAGAGAAGTAGGGAGGCTGAAGGTATGTAGGCATCTCTTAGTTCTGGATTATGATGTTTCCTTGTGTAACTGTTAGGAGGAAGGCAGTCTCTAATGTCATTTATAAATAGAACAGGGATATGTACACACAACAAGGGCCAGAACCTCCAGGCAATGTTCTCAACCTGTTACTAGTCTGTGACCCTGCCTGAAAAATCATAAAAATAGCATGACCTCCTTTAATATCATTTAGCATTCAAAAAAGATTAAATACCATGTCTAAAATCACAAAGGGCTGTTAGAATTCCCTTCCTGAGCCATGCAGATGCCACTCTTTCCCCCCAGATCTGGGAGATGAGGGGCCTCTTGCAGTGACAGTTGCTTATTGCTTGGCAACGGAGGACCCAGGGCACTGGCAGGGAGATAAGCTGTAGATCTAGAATCAGGGAGCTTTTGCTGGTGACTTCATGAGTGGCTCTGTCTAGGCCTAGGGGAGACAGCCACCCAGTCAAAGGGGTCCCCCAGAACTGCTAAGGTTGGAGGTGGGGCTCAGCACTTCGGTTTTAGACAGTTGTTTACCTCCTCCATGTGGACATGTGGACTTCATGGCTCCTGTGCTTCTGTTGCCTGCCAGTCCCAGTCTTTGCCTCCTTATGAGGCTACAGAGGAAGGAGGCCACATACCCTTCCCAGTGTCAGTCACACCGTGACAGCCTGGCCAGTGGCAGCTGCTGCAGTGTCACCTGCTGCATGGGTTCTGAGAAAGGCAAGGTGGTGGCTCTCTGCCCTCTGCAGGCTTGTGATAAGGAGGCGAGGGCTCCCAGGTGGGAGAAAAGGACCAGTAACCCCTCAGTAGAGAATTATTAGGGCATGGCAGAATTTTGGTGTGAATTTAGAAGCAAGACTTGTCAAGAATGTGCTAGGTTTTCCCAGCCATGGGAAAGTTTCTGAGGTAGATGGGTCAGACTCTGCCTTCCCATCTTGCTCTTCCTGCATGATATATCATCTTTCTCATAGTATTGCTATCTGGTTAGATTCACAGATAGACAAGCTGGAGTCTGAGAGGATAAGTATGTACCAGGACCACCCTTTGCTCAGTTTCAATGCTAGTCTCACTGCAAGGTCTGTTCCTTCTTGTCCATCCTGAGACGGCTCAGTTCCTCTCTGCCCTGGGTACCTGCCTAGTGACATTATTCCTTTTCTCAGGACACCATGGATGAAGACTCTGTAAGGCAACCATCACCTAGTCAAGCTGAGTGCTAATATCCCAGCATTACTGTGTGGAACTCATTCATCCATTACTCATTCACTGAGTCTTCCTTTGCTTTATGGTCTGTGCTGGGTGCTAGGACCACAGAAGGGAATAGAGAGAATTTCCTGCCAGGTAGGAGGTCATGATTTCACAGGGAGCCTGACAAGTTACAGTAGTGATAGCAACAAGGGCAATGGAATTATATTGAATGTCCACTATATTCTAGAACATTCTAATTCGCATCCTTTTTTCTTGTTAAATTTGTCTGAGTTTCACCACAAGCCTGTAAGATCAGTGCTGTCGTCATCAACACTTTATAGGCGAGGAAATGGGTTTAAGAAACTAAATAGCTCCCCTAGAGTCATGCAGGAAATGGGTGATGTTCTGATTCCCAGGAACTCCTGCTTCAGGGATAGATGCTCTAAGTTGGCACCGCAATGGTAATGAGCTAGAGAAAAATGGTTAACACCTGGGGAGGTGACAAGGAACAGCTACTGGAGACAGCTGGCGCATCAACCTCCCTGAGTCTTCCCAAGGTGATCAGCATGGTGGGGAAGCAGCTGGGCTTTCTTCATCCTCTGGGTGCCATCTCTGGGTGTGGGATTGCCTCGCAGCCTTTCTTGTCTTGAGAGGACCCTCACAAAGAGTTGAGTTCATCCCTCTTTTCCATTCAGATCCAGGGACATGAAAGCTTTTCTGCAAAGAGGAGAAGATGCTTAAATACAAGTGCTCAGTTCCATGATCAAAACACCACTTCGAAAGTGAGTTGTGTGCAAAGCCTTTTAGGAACTGTTCAGAAGGAAGGTAGCTCTTCTCCTAATGTGGCACTAAGAGCCATGCCTTGCTGGTCAGAGCAGAAATTGGAATAACTGACTCTCTACTTTGAAAGCAGACACATATGAGGCTAATTAGATCAGCTGAATCCCAGGTGTATCTGGAACTGTAACACTCCAGAAAAACAACAAATGTGGCAAAATGAGAGAGACCAAACAAGGCAGGCTAAGGTTGAATAACTCACAGTTCAATAATGACTCTCTTTTTTGGGCCCCATTGTCAGCAGAGGCAGATGGCAGAGACATGGCATGGCCAACAATCCAAAGCCTTCTATGGCCACCAGGTTCATGTTGGGAGAGGCATGACAGATGTCTCTCTTCTGGAATTTCTCTGATGGAAAATGGATATTCCAGGTCATGAAGACTCCCATATAACTACTTACCAGGATGTTTGGTTCAGCAAATTAACCAAAACTGCCAAGAATGTCCACCCCACTCTTGATTTTGTCCACAATCTAAACTGTGCTGCCTAGAGAAGATGTCCTTGCTTAGGGGTGATCTCCCAAACTAAGGAAGGAAAGAAGTCAGGACAACCATCCAGAGAGAAAACAGAGCAAAAACATCTGAGAAAGTAAACTGGTGGCTTCATGAGATTCATTCACTTTGCAGTGCCTTCTTGAACCTTCACCTTGATCCTCTTGGCTCCTGGGGTTCCAGTCCCCATGGCTACGTGAAGGCAGCCTAAGCAACCACCACTGCTCTGAGATTCTCACTTCTAGATGCATTCCCACTCTTCTGCACTTTCTTTCCACCTTGTTTTTTGGAACAGACAACTTCTCAAGTAGGAGAGTAAGACTGAGAATGAAGACTTTAAAGACACAAATACAGATGGGCTGGGGTCATCAGGGCAGTACCAATACAAGCAAGTGGCTGGGTCACTGTGGTCTGAAAAGCTAACCCATTCTGTATCATAACATGGTCTAATGAGAAAAAGTGCAACCATGATAAATGACTTCCAAATTACAATTTTTTAATTTTAAAAATGATGAAACAGAATAAAACCCATCAAAACAAACCAGTGTAAGAGATACAGGGCTTCAAAACATTACAAAATCAACAATAGTTGCCATAATGCCTTTGATGTCTTCAAAATAGCTGCAGATAACTTTGGACATAGTAAAAATCAAACAGAACAGAATAGAATAGAAACAATAAAAACAGTGAATGCAATAAAGGACTTCAAAACAAGCCAATAGTAAATCCAAAATTGCTACCATACTAAATCTTGCTATCTTTGAAATAGCTTCTTCTGCCATCAGATTTGACATAAACAAAACAAAAGAGAATAAAACCCAACCCAACAAAACAATGAAAATGATATAGGACTTCCAAGACAAGTCCATAGAGAATCAACAATGGCTGCAACCCTAGATGTCACACTGCATACCACTATCCTCTGAACCTGTGATCAAACCACTGGCCCTAGACCTGCAATATTAGTGAAATAACAAAGCATTACAGGCATCCAATTGCATTTTACCTCCATAGCTATCATCGCAGCCTGTGTTTCTCCAGATAAGCTGGTCGCTTATGGTGGGGTGGGGCACGGGAGGGGATTGGTACTTCTTGTTTGTACCAGAAGGGGCTAGAATCTGGCTATTCCAGTCTGGCAGTGACCTGTGCATGGCACTGGTTCCCAGACTGGACTTGCTTGCTGGCGTGGCCTTGTTCTCTCTACCCCCGGTCCATAGCTGGAACTGACTCACTGGGAGAGGCTGGGGTTTGGCTGTTGCAGTCTGTTGCGGCCCACACATGGTACTGTTTCCCAGACTGGGCTTGCTTGCTACTGTGGCCTTGTTCTTATAATTCTTTATAGACACAGAGAAATGATATAATTATTTCAGTGCAGTTAAGCCCTGTAGCAGCACACCTCACAATTCATTCATAATGTAAATCGCATACATAGAGAATGGCAATCAACTTCAGTCCTTCCTAGTCTTAGCAAATAGAGCTGAAGGTGTCCCTGCCCTGGGAGGTGGGGTGCCAACTTTCCCTTGAGAAATGGAAACGCAAAGGCCAAGGTTTCTTGTCCTTGTTTTTCTGGGCCCAGTCTCTGTGGAATGTGGCCAATTAAATAGGAACCTTCTAATTCAGATTTCCCTGGAATCCTTGCAACTGTCCTATAAGTTCCAGTCACTAAAGGTACTGAAATCATCCCATTGATGTTAATCCAGAGTGGCCACCTGGCCCAGGCAGAACCAGTCCACTACTGGGATGGGAGGATTTGGATCTTATAGCTGGGCTCCTGGCACCTGGGTGCACAAGTTCATTCAGGACATTTCAGTATTACAATGATACAACAGAGTTTACAGGATTGCTATGTTTAGACCTCACTTACTATATTGTGTCGAGAGTAGGAGGCAGAAAAGGTGAAAGAGGCTTATTTTAATTCAGGCTGGGCATTTCACGGTAAGATCTATAAACAGGATTATAATCAAAGATGGTGCTAGAGAAAGTGTTCTTCCTATCTGATTCTCATGGATTTCCCTGCGGCTTTCCCAATCTGATTGTCTTTGTAACACAATGACCTTCATCTGTAACAGACGCTGAGATGAATGCCCAAAAGTCAGGAGAGCAGCTTCTCTGCAACTGCGCCTAGATATGCCTTTTTCTCTTTCCTGTAAAGAGGGTTTTTATTTTGCCCTTTTGGCATATAAATGTGCTGCATTTTCTCATGTTAGTTTCTGTAACTACCCAATAATCCTGTGATAGTCATTATGCTTATCACACATGTGACAAAACTGTGGGTCCCAGCAGCTCAGATACAGAGCCTGTAAGTGACAGAGCTGGGATTTGAGCCTGGGTCTGTCCAGCTCCAAAGCCCAAGCTCTTCCACTCTGCATTATACATATTCCTTTGATGTGCACTCGGGTAGGCATTGATTGGTTTTTTAAGGCTTATTGCTCTTTTTTCTTTCTTTTCCTTTTTTTTTTTTCTTTTGGTGGAGGAGGGACACAGAACTACCTGACAATTTGATGAAACCTGTGTATCTCTGGATGAACAGGGAGGTAGGATTCACCACCATCTCACAATTCTGCATACCATTTCAGACCCACCTATGGATTACTTAGACTCAGGATTGTCCCTGAATTACAGGTTAAGCTAATTATAGCCTTGGGCAAATTCATTAAAAATTTTAAAGAGAAGGAATAGATGAGTGCAAGGCCATTTTCATGACTTTTCTTTTGGTTCCTCACATATAAAGGCCCATGTGGGGATGGGAGAAGAGGATGGTAAGGGCAAGAGGAAGCAAGATGGAAGACATGAAGGAATTACCCAGCAATCAGGGAGAGCTGTATTCACTATGAATAGTGAAGGTGGTTCAGACCCTACAGACTTGGCTGAAGCACCATTCACAAGCACTTTATTTTCAGGTTAAAATTAAGTAGAGCGTTAGCATATTTGTTGTTCCTCTTGGTGAACCCAGTGACTCCTCCTGATTTATAAACCTCCCACTTGTTCACTGTCCATGAAGATCAGTGAGGGGGAGTGACTGATGGTTTTACTGAGTTCCATGGGGCCATTGTTGGTAGGATCCACCAGTGCCTGACATGTTAGTGACCACCAGAGGCTTCTCAGAGCCCCCAAGAAAACAGGCGACCTCATGAATTTCAATGTCTGTTATGTTTTGAGCACTTTTTATCAGAAATGGGAATGTTTGGCTAATACGAAAGATCAGATCTAAGAGCTTGGGCATATTTAGATTTCAGTACTTTCCAACCCACCAGGAAGGAAATGAAGGGTTTAATGACACAGCATCTTACTGTTTGTGTCTAGAAAAGACTCAAGACCACTAATAGAGTGTCCCCTTGTAGATGTACAAAACGACCCAGATTTCCTTCATATCTTATCTCCTCTGCTAGATGCATCATGTTTAACCTCTGGACATTTCAGAAATTAAAACAACAACAACAAAGAAACATTTTTCCCTGCCCCACTCTGAGAAAGACAATTTCTTCTGTCCCTGACCCTGCGGGCCAGTCTTCAGAGATACTGCAAAGGTGGCCAAGCACCACAGATACCCGGGGAGGCTGCAGAGCTCCTGGCTTCCCCTGAGCCTCTAGTTTCTGACTTCCTGGGGTAGACTCAGCTCTAGCCTTGACAACTGGTGTGACTTCATGCAAGTCAGCCTAGAGTCAAAAGCAGAGCCTTGGTGTCAAACTGCAGAGTACAAATTTTCTGCCTAATCACTCACCTGCTAAGTGAATTTGTGCTTGTCATTTGAGATCTGCATTCATATCACCTTCATATGACAAACAAGAATAAAATCACAACAAATAAGGTTGTTCTGAGGATTCATTAGGCCAGTGTAGAGCAGCGCTTAGGGTTAGAAGCACTTACTGATTCATTAGGTCAGTGTAGAAAAACACTTAGGGTTAGAAGGTTAGAACAGTACCCTTGAGTTCTCATTGTTATTATTATTGTTTCCACTCTCTATGTTTCAAGCCTTCTTCTTGTAGAATGAAGTTAATGACCGTGTTATGGTTAGGATACTGAGAGAGGCCACCTACAGAGTGGAGTGCCCAGGCAGGGATTGGCAGCAGTGGGCTATAACTCCACCTACAAGAAACAACCCAGGAGGATCTTGCCTATCCCCACATAGATTTTAAGAGTTCAGGGTGCTGAGAAATCTTACAGTGAGCGAGAGCTGGTCTTTCTTGACCTCCCCTGGCACTTCTGGAAGCTGCAGGATGGGGCTCAAAGCCCAGACAGCACAGCTCTGAGAACCCAAAACACACTTCGGTATGGAATGTCCACAACTATCAACTGCCCTTCATTGGGACACAGTGACCCAAGCACGTCTGTCCATTGCCATTAGGCTTCTGTTGTCACCTCACTCGTGAGAGTACTCAGGAGAAATTAATGTGAAAAGTGTCTTGGAGAATTGACTAGAGGATTGCATCATGCTGATGGCAAACAGAAAACAAATCAATGCCTCTTATTAGAGCCTGTGGTCTAGAAGAGAAAAATGAATGTGTTAAGCATGTCTGTAAAGGAAAGTTCTGAGGTGGGGCTGCAAGTGGGTGTTCAGGGAAAGTGTGATCCTGCATAGTAATTGTCACTGGATGGAAAAAACCAGGAGGGCACTGTAACAGCAGGGGATCTGGAAGAATTTGGGATGAGTCTAAAAAAAAAAATGTTTTATGAAGAAAAGAGGAAACACCAGTCTCATATGCAGAAGTATGACCTGTATTTGAGAGAGGACCTTCTGGATAGTGGGAATTTTGGGGAACTCTTGGTACAGTTGGCTGCAGTGGTTGAACCCTTGGTGGTGTGGGGTTTTAGCTCTGAAAGGCCATTTCCTATGGTCAAACTGTCAGGCTGGATGTAATGCACCAAGCAATGGAGACCTGTCTCTAGATGGCGGATGCTCATCTCTACCAGGGAGAACATGGAGCAAGTCTTTCAAATCTTGCAATTGCTCCAGTAGCTCACAACGTTAGAGACTTTGGCTTCTTTTTAATCAGAAATGATTTTTAAAAGCTGTGCAGGAGTCCATTTTGGACCCTTTGATTTTAGAAGATGACCAAGGTGCTAGAGACTTCATACTCAAAAGAAGGTCGTAGGGATCATTTGGGAATGGGATGTTAAGCCACCCCTTCCACGGTCAGTAGAAAAAGACTCAAAACTTTTAGTGACTCAAAGGATATAGTCTTCTTCTCCAAGCACCCCTGCCATTCTCCTCCAGTGGTGATTCTGGGATTTCATTTGAGGGCTCATATTTCTTCCTACTCTTCCAGAGCATAAAATATTATGGAAATGACTATTATATATAGGGTAGGTAGGCAAAACTATCAAGGGTTTATGTAATATGTTGGTATCATGGCATTCCTACATGTCAAGAGTACCCAACTGAGCTGGGCGTGGTGGCGCACACCTTTAATCCCTGCACTCGGGAGGCTGAGGTAGAGGAGTGTTTTGAGTTCGAGGCCGGCTTGGTCTACAACGTGAGCGCAAGGCTGCCCTGAACTACACAGTGCGACCCTGCCTCAAAAAACCAGGGCCGGGAGTTTGGCTCAGTGGAGTTTGGCTCAGTGACTTAAGTGCCTGTCTGACAGGCGCGAGGTTGTGATTTCAATCCCTGGTGCCGAAGAAAAAAAAAAAGAGTACCCAACTGTTATAGAGAACATATATGTGTATGCCTCCCTGAGAAGAAAAAAAAAAGCTGAATTTGAAGTTGAGATTGGGAGTTGACTGTTTCTGCATAAATGAATTTTCCTCATTTTAAAGTTTCTATCACAAGGTTCCATGACAATATTCTTATTGAGTTTATGATAGGAGTCAGTTTGTAAATCAATTTGATCTGCACAGAATTTCCAGGGAAACATCTGCAGCATACATTGAGGCACACCTGCACATCAGACTGCTTTTTTTCTCTCATTTTGTTTTTCATTTTCTACTTTGTTTTGTCTTTGTCACTGTTCATTAGTCTCATGTTTTCATTCTTACAGCTCTCGGAGAGCAAAATCTTTACATTAAAGGTAGGGAATTCCAAGGTGGTCAAGAGTATTCTTAATAAAATACGAATATATTTTAAAAGTAGGCATGGTAGCACACACCTGTACTCCTAGCTTTGCAGGAGCCTGAGGCAGGCCTTTGATGTCAGACTGGACAGCATGATGAGACCTTGTCTCAGAGAGAGAGAGGGAGAGAGAGGGAGAGAGAACTTTAACCATTGACTGCTTCTTACAGCTATACTTGCCATTTTTTTTTCTTTCTTAGTAATACCTAATGCAATGGTCCATTTTTGATTGGTGGCAATTTAGATGAGTGAAGTTAAGCATTTATGTTTTTAGAGGTGAGCATATGGTTGTATATCATGTGTGAATGATTCTTTATGCAGCTCAGAACACCTGACCTGAAGCTGCCTCATGGAATATGGATGACAAAAAGATAGGTATTGTTTTTTTTTACTAACCATGCAACATTATCCTTGAACCTCTCAGCAGGAAACTGCTCCATTTTCACAACTGTAAAATTCAGTAATAGTAGCTTTCTTGTAGGGTTGTAAAGTGCTTTTGAGGATGACCTGAATTG
>RJWM01006651.1:0-82302 GCA_004363535.1 Dasyprocta punctata
ACTTCTCAACCATAATGAATGATAAACTTGAGATTTTCATCGGCAAATGAATGCAACTTGAGACCATACTTATAAGCAAAAACAAAAAATCAGATTCACATGTGTAAATATAATATTGTGTCCCTTGTGTGAGAAATTTAAAGGGTAAATAAGGTCTAGAATGTACAAATAGATATTGTGAAATGAAAAGTAATTACTTGAAAAAAAAAGGACCTAGGAGGGGGAAAAAGGGAAGGGAAAGATGGGAAAAGTGAGGAAAATGCAAGGTAGCTGTACTGTTAGTGTCTCTTAGTTCATTGAAAAGGAAGGTTGGTGCTAATATCTATTGGAGAATTTTTATGGTCATATTTTGTACTCTGAGTAACTACTTTGAAGATGAAAATATACAATGTATTATCTATTGTTATTCTCTCATTATTTTTGCTATGAAATTCTGTTTTACCTTGTTTCAATAAGTGAATTTTCATATGCTTTTTGGAAAATTGCATGAAATTAAATGTTCATATATTGATATCTAAATATTGAATGAATACGCATGTTGAAATTTCAGAATAGCTACTGCAGTGATTAGGGTCAAGGATAATGGTTCAAATGAAAGTTAAAAAATTAAATGCAGATTAATTTATATCTAAGAATACAGCTCAAAATACATTTGAAGTCTAGGAAGGCAAGAGAAGGTAATTTTTTTTTTACAAACACATAATTAGGGATAACTTAAATAAGCAAAAATGCTGTGATGTATTATTTAGGTAGAAAGTAAAAAGAAAAAGTTTTAGTGGAAGTGTGGAATAAAAGCAAAAAAACATTTAAATGTATCTCGACAGAGCATTCAGAACCATACAGACAATGATGTTGCCATAGTGACTGCAAAGGTGACTACATTGGCTCAATGCCTCCCAAACTTTATGGATATATAGAGAAAATACACAGAAAATTAGCATCACAAGAAATGTTAAAAAAGAACTAAAAGTGGATCAGAAGTCATAAGTATTCAGAATAAGTCAAGTAAATAGAAAAACACAATTTTACTTTAAAAGACTTTTTAAAGGGATGATGCATTTACCGTATCACTCATGAATAGTGCTATTATCCATTACTTTACATGGATTCTCAAAAGCAGCATAAGGAAAGATGTTCTGAGTAGGACCATTTAGCGAGAAATGTTCTTGCTGACAGCACTGCCAAGGGACATTTTTTGATGGATGTAATAAATCACAAAGGCCTCTATTCCCACTGCCATGCTCCAGTCAATACTAAATATCATTTGTACTTTTATTGTGTATTCTAATTTCAGTAGGTCATAAGACTGAATCAGAGCACCTGTTCTTAAGCAACCAAAATCTACTGCAGGTGACACATACATAACTCTACCATTGGAGAAGTATGTTCCTCCAACATTTCTTTCAGGAGTTTCTAGAAAAGAAAATGGCAAACCCCCTCTCGCTCCATGCTTTCTGCACAATCAACAACTGTTAAATTGATAAATGAACAAATGAAATTATGGATCCAATAGTTGTACCTGAGTTCAATGCACTTTTATATGAGCCTTTCAGCCTCTACTACATTTAAGGCACAAGATTTAGAATTATCTCCATTTACGCACATATATGTGCATTAAAATGATGTTTTTAGAGCTTCTGGAAATAACACTGCTCTTCATAGTTCTTAGCCTAAATTTATCAACTAAAGTATGTAACTAAATGCATTATTAAATGTTGAGGTTTTATGCACTTCAGCCACATGATAGTTTAGCTTTAATTACTTAGGGTTTTAGACATCATAGTTTCCTTCTTTTTTCTTCAAAAGTCCCTCTATCTCCGGGCTGTGCTTCCATCTTTCTGGCTTCAGCTTCTCCTTGTCTATCTATTTCTTATAATTTGCTCTTGGTACTTTTCTTTGCTCACCCTCTGTTCTGTTCAGTCTGCATTTCTGCATGACACTATCCAGCCTCAAAGACCTGCCAGTTTTGAGCTATTTCCACATCCTAATTCCACAATGTAGATATGCCTGCTAAACTGAGATTCATACATGCAACTCTACACTGAAAGCAGCACCTGAATGACATGACACACAGGCATCTCCAGTTAAACAAATCCTATAGATTCTTTCACTTACATATTTCCAGATTCCATAACCTACACATCCATTCTGTTGACTACTTTCGTACATCTCAGAATAATTAATTCAACATCATCTCTCTAACTTTGCTATCTTCTACTTGCTTCCCCAACAACATATCAAGATTTATTCTCCACATCACTGACAGATTAATCTTTAGAAAACTAATTTCATTTTGTTATTTCTCCAATGGAAATAGTTTAGAAACACTTCGTAAAGTAGGAGATAATTGCTATGAGAAAAGCTAACATTTATGACCTGTCCAATAACCAACTTTCTCCCTTTAAATTTCTTCTTACTCTATAAACTACTAATTAACTTACTATTTCCCAGAATGTCCCTTCTTGGTCCCATTCCATTAGAAATGTGTCTTGCTCTGTCTTTCTCTTTCCTTCATCTGGTTAATATCTATTCACTCTTTACATATTTACCCCACAAAATTTAGTTTGTGAGTCCCTCCTTCTTAATCCTTAAAATTATCTATATATTGCACCAAACATACCAGATATACTGTAACCTTTAATATATGTGTGTTTGTTTCTCTAAGGTCAGTTTAAGACTTTCAAGACCTTTTCTCCCTATGGGGAATTACGAATGAAAAGATGATACAGATTAAACTTATTATGATCGTGTTCGTTAATGGATAAGAGTTACTGATCTAAAGCTTTAAGTTTGAATCCTGGCTCTGTCAGGTACTAGTTTGGGCATCTTAGGCAATCTTTCAGTTTTCTACCCACTAAAACAGATACAGTAAACTGCTTCAAGGAGGTTTCAGGATATTGAATAACATATTCAATGTGAAGCATTCATTTGGAAGTAAGCAATTACACCAGAAAGTCTCTCCAAATTATCTACTAAGTGCATTACATACAATCCTTTATATTTTAAGAAAGGTGAAATTCAAAATAATCCAGTGAAGAAGATAATTAGAATGTGGTGGTTGATGATGGTTATGATGGAGGTTCATTACATTGTATTCTCTATGTGGTTAGTACTTGAAGTTTTCAGAATGGAAACTCTTTTTCAAAGTATAGTATTACAATAGTATGTAAAGTTGTATAACTTATTAAGACTAGAAAAAGTGCTGGCTTGCATGTGGGGATCTTGCACATATGTTTCACTAGAATCACCTTTATACAATGTAAAACTTACACTCAGATGTATGAGGAGACCAAGATGATATAGAGAACAGTAGATTCATGACTCTAATAACATCCTTACTCAAAGGACACACCAAGGTTATAGAAGACAACCTGGACACCTCTCCTTGAATGCAGAACAATTGCTTCAGCTTTAGTTAAAGCGAGCCCTATTTCCATGTACTGATATGTACAGATCTGGCTATGCCATTTCCTTCTATCTTCAATTGGCATTAAACAGTGTGAATAAGGCTAGCTGAGGTACTGATATGTAATCCTTAATACCAGCTGACAATTTCCTATTTCCTCACATCGTGCTCCCTGTAAGCAGTAGGGTAAAGTGGGATGGCAGAACCAAATAGCTCCAGGAATGTCAACTGGGTACAAACCTCAAAATAAGAGACTATGACTTCCCAGGAAACAAAGTTTACATATCAGAAACTGAAGCAACAGTCTCCTAAATTCATTCATATGCTATGCTAATCGAGTTATGCAGGTTCTTCTTTCTGCATAACCCTCTCCCTGCATATTGCAGAGGTGCCTTTCTCTTTACCTGACTAATTCAGCTTACATTACCCATGTAATTCCTGCCTTAAAGACTGTCACCCATCCTCGAACCACTCCTTCTTTGTGAGATAATACATTCTGGATGAGGCTTGGGATCAAGGCCTTTGTTTCTGGACTGAACTCAAAACCCCTTGGCAGCCTGTAGCTTTGAATATGTCTTAGTGTCTTTATTCTCACTGTGGGTTGCACTGGAGGTGGAAGATTGGAATTAACTTGCCAGGATTCCAATAACATTTCAACAGGATTATGAATATAAAATTTTTCAAACAATAAGGAATATGAAATAGGGGACCAGAGTAATTGGATTACAATATTAAAAGGGATTATAGTATCTGGATTGTAATATCCAATACTGGGATCATGGTACAAAATATGCTCTGGCTAGCAGGTGTACTCCAAGTATTAGATATTCTGTCCTTAAATTCTCTCTCTCTCTCTCTCTCTCTCTCTCTCTCTCTCTCTCTCTCTTTCTCTCTTTCTCAGTCCAAACACCTAAATCTAAATTTATGTAATATAAATGCATGACACTAACATATAGTTTTAGATGCCAGAATTGTGGTGCTTTCTTATTGGACTTGGCAATTGATCTAAATTTTATACATCGTGAAGTCTAAAGCAATTAATATAGAATTTATATCTGTTTTATAAAACTCAAAGAGTATAATTTATTTATAATAAATTTATAGTCAGTGTTACATAAAGAAAGAAAATTTGAACATGATACCAGGAAGCTATAATCTTAAGGTCGATTCAAGTTCTCCTACCTGTATAACCATGACCATGTCATTAAGCTTTCAGAGCCTCAGTTTCTTCAACTTCAAATTCATGCTCTAATATCTACTCATCAATGTCGCAGGGAGGGATAACTGAAAAAAGGGCAAGAAGAACTAATATTTTGTATGTCAACCCTGTACTGGACACTGTGCTAAGTTATTTAACATAATAAGTAAGGATTAAAATCTTTGGGTATATATTTCCTCTTTTTAAGAAAAATGTGTTTCAGGGAGATTAAACAATGAGACAATAAGGGTACGAGGACTGAACACTTATGGCATATTAAGTGCCTAAGAAATTTGCTTCTATGTCACATTGCCCCGTTTTTTTGTGGATAATACATATTCAGAAACATTTCATGCCAGGATATAGTTCAGAGGCAAAGCACCTGCCTGGCAGGTGCAAGGTCCTGAGTTTGATTCCTGGAACCAAAAAATAAATCTTTAGAATGAATATATTTTAATGATGAAAACTAGAATATATAATGACAAGTCTTCCATGAGAAAGTATTATTCTGATGCTTGTTTCCAGTATATTATCTTCTTTCTGTGCTATTTATTTACTTATTCATTTATTTTTGTGGTCCTCTTTCTGTACTTTTAAAGATTACTTTGTGATGAAACCATGAACTAATTCCACTTAAATTCTAAGAGAAAAACTTAAGTACAGACTGTATATTTATATGTAATCAAAGTTTATTTGAAAGTTGGAGATGAGTGGGAGGAATAATACATGCTACTTGTAAATGAATAAATGCACAAATGGATATAAAAATAACCTATAATCTTGACTGCATACACCTTTGTTATTAAAGTGAGTAGCTTTTTTTCCTAAAGTCAAAATTATTTTTAAAGAAATTGTTTATATCCCCTGTAGTCTGCCTTTGT
This sequence comes from Dasyprocta punctata, assembly GCA_004363535.1. Classification (NCBI taxonomy): domain Eukaryota; kingdom Metazoa; phylum Chordata; class Mammalia; order Rodentia; family Dasyproctidae; genus Dasyprocta; species Dasyprocta punctata. The sequence continues at coordinate 5,486 of RJWM01006651.1, forward strand.
AAAATTTAGGATGTCTGCATGCTTGGTAATTTTAGCTGAAATAAAATTTGTTGTGAGTATTTAAGTATCCATTGGAATGCAACAATTCAAATTTAATATCTATTTATTTGCACTTAATGACTCAATTTACATGCCTATTACTCTTCATTGGGAGTGCTATAGCTTTGGTTTTAGAAATGCATGACTTTGTCTGCAAATTGATAGACATATCCAGAATCCAAAATAAAGGAAATTACTCCCCAGAATTTTTGGAACTTGTCAAGATAATTTAATGGTGATTTTCATTGTGTTGTTAAAATCACGAACCAGATATAATAAAAAAGTAAAATTTTACATAATGTAAATGTTCAAAAAGTTTTCCTGTTCTAGTTCTAGCCTAGAATTTAAGTTCTTTTTACAATGCAATAAGGAATAACATTGACCTTGAATAGAGCTTTGTGTTAATATTAATGCTTTTAGACACCTCTGACCCCAGATAAATTTTATACTGACTCTCTGTATAAATGCATCTGTATACAAATTCTAGCTATGTGTTCAGTCACCGATCTCCTTTCAACAGCATAGCCTCACTACCAGCTAAATCCCTTGACCCAAGTCAGGCTACTTAGTGGAACAGAACACTTCAAAAGGCTGATATTTGCTAAACATTTGGAGGGGAGAGAACTTTAAAATAGAATAGCCAGCATTATTTTCCATTGATTTCCTTTGTTCTCAGCCATGAATATAGATTTACAGTTTTAAGTATAATTAGTAAACCTAATGGGAGGGAATTTAAAAATGATACATGAAATGACAGTTAAAGGACCTTTGACTTTCTTAGAAGAAAACTGAATTAACTTTAACATGCAATATAAAATATTAAAAATGTTAAACACACTATTCATCTATAATTTACATAGGAGTCCTCAGAGACTCCCATGCCCTGGGCTTCTTTTCTTCATAAGGCCAAAAGTAGGATTTTACTATTACTTACATAATATTTAGGATAGAGACAAAGTATAATTACTTTTTCTTTTAAACCACTATTCTCTTCTCTTTTTTTCTACCTCCTTTTTTTTCCTCTTCCTTTTCTTTTTAGATCAATCCCAAAGTCATTCCACATGACTGTTTAAGGTAGGTGTCTGCAGAGGGTAGACAGATGCCCCTTCAACGGAGTGACCTACTTTGAGGTGCCTGAGTCCTAGCAGGGAAAGAGGGACGTATTTCCCTGAAAAGAACCAAGCATAAGATGCCATAACCCAAGACTGTGAAAGAGGGCTTCGCACCAGGGACAGCAAGGTGGAAACAGTATACATGGGAAGAGGTTGTAGCTGTGATGGGAGATTGGTTACACAAAGGAGGACTGATCAAATAGGAAAACACATTTCAGATGACAGGAGCCGGTTTTGTCAGTAAACCAGAAGAGCACAAATATAGAAAGGAAAAAAACAGAACTTACCTTTGATTAGAATTGGTGGTATCAGCATGAAATAATAGTATTTATGTAACAGATACAGAAAAAAATAAGGGACATAAATGTATGATTATATGTATGTGGGCACGTGTATGCATGTGTGCATATTCATGCATATACCGTAGTCGTGTTCACTGAGAGGTCTGAGAACAGTGATATACTAATGTTTTGAGCATATCTGGATCTTGGCTTCTAAATACACTTGTGACTAACAAAAAATGAAGCTCCATGGAGACTTTGGTATTAGGTTTGAAGAAGGACAACACAAGATGACCTTAGACATTTTTGGCACCTACTGGTAAGGAAGTGCTCGAAGAATGACAGAAACATATCTGAAGACCAGAATAAGTAATCCTGAAGGGCATCTATTGGACAAAGACAAAATTTGCAATAGTTATTTAAAAATAAATACCTAGATCACTGGAAAAGAGAGCCCCGAAAGAGGTGCACATATATATGGTCAACCGGTTTTTAACCAGATAATTCAGAGGTAGAAATAATAACTTTTTCAATAAATGATGCTGAAACAAATTTGCCATAAGTAAAAGGAAAAAAATAGACCTCAACCTTTACTGTATGTCTTATTTTGTAAAAAATAAATGCTAAATGTATTATAGGCCTAAATGTAGTAGCAAAACCTAAGAAACTGCTACAAGAAAGTGGAGAAAAGTTTAGCAGACTAAAATTTATTCAAGACTTTTTTTAAAGAATAAAGAATAGTAATTATTTAAAGCACTTGAAAAAATTGGACTACATAAAAAATTCTTCAAAACTTTGAAGAAAACTTGGATCAAAAATATAGAAAACTCTTCTTACAAAATAATAAAATGAAATCAAAAAAGAAACAGGGAGAGAGAGAAAGAGGGAAGAGAGAGGTTCAATGTGATTATCATTTCAAAATGCAAATTAAACCATAGTGAAACACCACTCACTAGAAAGGAATAAAATACAGGTATCAGTGAGGAAGCTGAATACTCAGATGTCTTGAATACTTCTGAGAACATAAAATAGTACAAGTGCTTCGAAAATGAGTGTCACAGATTGTTTTAATTTGAGGGGACTTGGCAATTTCATTCCTATGCATTTACCCAAGACAAATGAAAGACATGTCCAAAGATTTGTACACACATGTTTATAGCACCTTTATTTGTAAAATCTTAAAAGTAGAAATGACTCAAATATTCCTTAGCAGGTGGATCATCTACAAACTCCAATGCAGTCACAGAATGGAGTGCTACTGTAAAATCTGAATGTAATTATAAGAAACTATCAGCCAAACCAATTTTAGTATAAATTAAATAAGATAATGATCTATAAAGTACAAAAATACCGCAAGAGTTCAAGGATCTGTTCTAAATTTTTTAAGTGAAAACCACAGAACTGAATATATTTTGCTATAAAAGCATTATTGGAACAATAGAAAATTTGAATGGGGAATAAGAATTAGATGAGACTGAGAGAACCTGTTGGAACTATTGAAAATACTTGAATAAAGCTTGATTAGATGAAAGTAATGCATCAAAATCTGTTTCCTGATTTTGTTTATATCATAGGTATGTTGATGCAAATCCTGGTTTGGAGGACAGGCTGAAATACTAATGGTGGAATATCAGACTGACAACTTGATCTGATATGCTCCAGAAACAATGAAATTACTCTTAGTACCACATATTTAACTTTTTTGTAAATTTGAATAGATATATGGATACTGTAATCATTTCATATTTTAGCCTATTCTGATCAATTCAATACTACACAGTGACTCAAAGACTGCCTTTTGCCTGTTAGAGGTGTAGCTCAGTGGTAAGAGTGTTTGTTCAGTGAGTGCAAAACCTTGAGACTGATTCTCAGTACCATAAAATGTATCTCTTTAGATAATAATTCTGAGATGCATTTAGTAAAAATTCATCAGATTTCTACCCTGCTACTCCTACTTGCTCTCCTCCAATGTTGGACATTAAGTATGTAACAGTAAGCAGGTATCGGAAAGGTAAGCAACAAATTAATAATTATGTCTGGACAACAGATATTACCTAGGGTTGTTCTGGGAAAACAAGGAGAGAGGGTAAATTTGGGTTTGTGATGCTGCAGATTGGAAAGTCTTAGTTATATTCTACGTCTTCACAGTTTTTTGCTTTCAAAGTCAAGGACAGACTTCTACTCTTTGCCCTGCTGGAAAGAACTATCAGAGTGATCCAAGAGCTAATCTCTTGCTGGATACTTGCGGTCTCTTCTCTGCTTGGCTCCTGCCCTACTTGAGGTTTTACCTTGAAGAAACCTCTGAGATCTTCTTGGCTAAGAGTCTTACTTGGACTAGATCTCTGCTTATGCCATAAAGAAACATGGTATGGCTCCAGAATTCAGGACTTCCAAACTTATTCACTTATTCTAACATCTCTAATCTTCTTTGTTACAGTGTCTGATTTATATTCCTTTTTCAATGCTCTAAGCTCATGATTAATTCTTGATATCATACCTAGGAACCTTCTCAAATCTATGGGAAAATAATCTAAAATTTGACAATTAGCATTGCTTTTGATATTAAATATTAACTAAAGAAATTAGAAAATAGCTTCCTGTTTTCTATAAACATGCTTTTTAAGCCTTCAATGGTGCTAAAAATAAATCTCATTTTAAATGACAGACTATGAATACTAATCCTTACTTTCTTACAGTTCTCGATTGACTCTGGACAGGCCAGAATGAGATTGTTATTAAAAGCATCTTCTCCCTCTTTTTCCACTCAAAATCTCCCAGTTAGTCCAGCTCTTGGCATTCCACTACACAGCAAAATCTCTCATTAAGCTCTCCACCCCTACCCCAAAGTGTAAATCTCTCCCTAATGGACTGTGCCATCTTCCTCCAGGAAAGTTCTACATTGAGCAGCTAAGGGTGATAAATGAGCCAGTCTACAGATGTATTTTGCTGGCCTTCAGAGTGTGTTGTGTCCCCCATGACTACTGTACAATTATCGTCTTAAAGCCATTTATTTTCTAGTTGTAGAGGTTTAAAGATGGAGAGAAATTTTGTCCCCAGATGGATCATATTAAGTGTCACTAACGTATTATTTAGTTAAGGACAGTTGGGATTTTTGAGCAGATGAGATTTATGCAAGAGTTCAAACTTGGATTAGCACTGTAATAATTTGGGATTTTCAGACATGTTGGGATGGGGTGAATGAACTTTCCATGTGGGATGGATATTAGTCTTTGGGGCCAAAGGGCCTAGGCTACAGTAAACTAAAAAGTCACCCTTACCAAAACAAACAAACAAAATAAAAAAGATATTCAAGTAATATCTCTGGAAACAATAAAAATTACCATATTTGGGAAAGGGACCTTTTAAGAGAGATGACATTAATACTGTTTTATCTTGGTAGACCGTAAAGTCAGTGGCAAGTGTCCTTGTGAAAGAAAGGCTAAAGGGTGTTGAGCAATATAGAAAATAAGAAACACACAAGGAGAAAAGAATGCAATGTGGAAATCATGTCAGATTGGACTGATGTAGCCACAGTACTGGGACAGGCACCAGAAGCTAAAGAGACTAGGAAAAGGTTTACTCTTAGTGCTTCCAGAGAAAGCAAAACCATGGAGAATGCAGGCTTCTATCTTCTAGAACTGTGAAAAATAAATTTCTGTGGTTTTAATAGTCTGTGGTTATTTGTTACAATAGCTTCAGAAAAGAAATATGTGTCTTTTTCTTTGGCAGATTTGCTTACTCAGTTTTCAGCAGCAACAACATAGCTACCTAAAGGAATAGAAATGACCAGACTTGTTCCTGCTTGAAGATTAAAACATTATAAACTGTATTCATTCATTTACAAAGTCTGCCATAGCAGCTAAATATACCATTATATTACCTTTTGAGGAGATAAAAAACCATTAGTTGAAAATAAATTCCCCTTAAAATCATTACATTTATGCAGGATAATAAAATTCTCACATAGAGCACCTTCTAAATTACAATTCACATCACTGCAGTTTTGTGTATCCTAAAGTATTATCATAAATGAGAGCTTTTGAGAAAAATAACAGACCATTCACATTTCATACAAGTTTTATTTTGTGGTTTCTGCCCAGGATTTATGATGGTGAGCAAAACTAACATAATCTCTACAGCCCAAGATGTTTATATTCTAATGAACAAAGAAGACATGAAAAGGCTGTCACAATAATAATGATGATATATGGTGGGCTAGGAAAGTGGTTCAGTGATAGAGAGAGAACTTGCCTACTATGTGCAAGTTCCTAGGTTAAATCTCCAGCAACTCAAAAACAAAAAAATATAGATAGACTGATAGATAGATAGATGCAAAACAGTGATGCATGTGATGGTAGAAAATAAAGCAAGGTGAAGGGATAATATTTTAGGTCAAAGATTGTGACCTCAGTATCCATTTTCCTGAATGTTAGCAGGAACATGTTGACCCCCATAAAACCTACATTTCTCAGCTTCCTGAGCAGCTAGATTTGGAGGGTATAATATGAAGGGACATTTCAAAAAGCTTTATGAATCTATTTTCTTGAGTAATATCCACATTATTTTAGATAACTTTCCCATTTCCTAGAAAGCATATCTATGAATAAAATTAGTAGAATCTCTTGATCAATAGATTAGATAGGTGGAATAGATAGTTGACTTTCAAAGAAACTAAGTTCCAAAAATCACTATTGTAGTTAAAAATAGTCTCACTTGAAATTAATAATTAAGGCTTAATTTGTCTTCATAATCAGAATATTTTCCCCAAGAGAGACCCAGGGAATTTTTGTCATGCCTGTGGCAAGTAGACTGCATGATCTTAGAAGAAACTCCATACCAGACAATTACAGCCACCAGTGAATCAGGAAAGAACACACTGAGGAAAGATGAAGAAAACAAATGTGATATGAGCCTTAAAACACTGTATTTAAGGTATACAGAAACACTTTTATTTAACATTACCAATAAAGTTTAGAATGACTGTTATTATCCATGAAGTAATGCAAATCTACCTCCCTGCCAGTCTATATTCTTGTCAGACAAGTTAAAGACAGAAAAGATGTTATAGAAATCTCTAACCAGGATCTATAAACTATCTTCAAGAATATTAAGAAGACTGCTTGCAGGATTCATGAAACAGCATCAGGGTGAGAAGGCCTTATCATTCTCAGCTACCAGCTCTAGTTATTTCAGTTATTTAGAGTAAATAAGGAAGTGTCAATGTTTTAATCTTTCTATAAATATATTCATAGAATAATAAATTAAAAACCATACCACAAGATAGACAAAGTAACAATGTCTACAAGATTCAGAGAGCACCACATATAAAAAGTAGATTATTGGTTATAAAAATTTAGTTTGGGTGGTCCTGCTAAGGTGCAATATTAGAACTCAGGGTCTCAAAGAAATATGAAGCAGTGACAACTTGAAGCCATTAATAATTTCAAAGAAAATAGTGAGGAAAATGTGTTCCACTTTGGTTCAGTCTGTTTTGAATTGAGTACTTCAACAAAGAATTTGGTGTGAGCCACGAAACAAGCCTGTATTTTTTAATTTAGGTAGATTACATAACATACATAAACAGTTTGGTTTTTGGCTTTATTTTGGTTTTTTGGGTTTTTTTTTTTTTTTTTTTTTTTTTTTTTTTTTTTTTTTTTTTTTTTTTTTTTTTTTTTTTTTTTTTTTTTTTTTTTTTTTTTTTTTTTTTTTTTTTGCTTTTTGATCAGAATATTCTGCTAATCTTTGCATAAATGTATATAGGTTTTCACTGGAATGTGTTTGATAATCAAACATTTCAAATGTGATTGTTTATTGTTTTACTGTTGTTGAGTTTTTATCTTTTATTTTTAGTATGTCTACTAGTGGAAAATACACACAGGTGAGTGAGTGAGATAGTACTCTAAACAACTCTTGGTAAAATTTTTTTGAAGATGCTGAAAAGGAACTTCCACTGCTTGGTGTAAAACTATATCCAACAGTAATATAACCATTATCTCAATAAGCAAAAAGTATCGAAGTGCATTTGTCCTTTTCAGATAATCTTGCTTTATGTTTTAATTTGTATATCAATTTCTGTTGCCATAAAGTTCATCATCTTCATTTACTTTATAGAGCTCTACATTTCAAACTCATGTGTATTAAATTTAGGGGGAAGTAATTATAAACCAAAACAAAGGTTTTATTTTTTAAACTACATAAAGTTACTGATATTGAGCTGTTTTTTTGGTTTTTGTTTTTTGGAGTTTTTTTTTTTTTTTTTTTTTTTTTTTTTTTTTTTTTTTTTTTTTTTTTTTTTTTTTTTTTTTTTGCAGCACTGGGGATCGAACTCACAACCTCCCACCTGGTAGGCTGGCGCTTAAGCCACCAAGCCAAATTTCCAGCCCTAGTTTTTTAAGGCAGGGTCGCACTATGAAGCTCAGGCCGGCCTTGCGCTCGGGTTGTAGCCCAAGCCGTCCTCGAACTCACAACGCTCCACCTACCTCAGTCCCCTGCAAACAAATTATAATTTCACATGCTTCAAACCAATATATTCCTGGTACTTTTATAGATATAAAAATAAATGATTGCCCGCTAACATTTCATCCCCTACTAGGATTCTGAAATATGGTATCATTTAAAAAGATTACAGTAATATATTTAAGTGTCAACATATAATTTTTGGAAGTGTTAAAATTTGTAAAGTAACACAGTGTTGTACTAACCATAATCTTAATACATCTTTTATTTACTCTCAAATATCTATAGTAATCTACTATAATATGGTTTAGATTCATGAATTTACACCTTGGTTCCTTCACATTTAGTGTCTAATAATGACCATTCAATTTTATAACTCCATGTCAAATGTTGCTTCTCTCTAAATGGGAATGATAATAATGACATGACTCATAAAAGTTTATGAATTAAATAAAATGATAACCATACACCACAGTACCTAGCTCATAATAACAGCTCAATAAATGTGAATTAAACAGCCAATGTTGCTTTACAGTAAGTGAGAGAAACACAAATGATCACAACTTGCACATATTTAGTGTAAGTTTTGCATGTAGTGTTATGCAGTGTTAGTAAGGCTATTCTTATGCCAATCAGGAAAGACTTTGAGGGTTGGGGGAGATGAGAAGCTCAGATCTGAAGATTAAAGCAATAAATTAAGTGAGGCTTAGATGAACAGATGCAAGAAAAATCTCAATGTTGTTTTAATTTGCGTCTCTCAAATGACCAGTGATGTTGAGCATTTCTTCATGTATTTATTCGCCATTTGTATTTCTTCATCTGAGAAGTGTGTTTTCATCTCAGATGCCCATTTTTAGTTTGGGTCTTTGAATTTGGGGAACCTGATGTTTTTCAATTTGTTATATGTTCTGGATATAAGCCCTTTATCAGAGGGACAGTTGGCTAAAATTCTTTCCAATTCTGTGGGTTTTCTTTTCATTTTGTTAGTGATTACTTTTGAAATGCAAAAACTTTTTAGTAAGATGAGATTCCAGTTGTTCATTCTTTGAAGTGCTTCCCGTGTGGTTTGCATTTGTTCTTGAACTCTTTGCCTACTCCTGATAGATAACTATACTACAAATTCTCTGTTAGTTCATAAAAAAGAATAGTTTCTGTTGTCATTGTTTGATTGTTTGAACATTTTTTATGCCTAGATCTTGTAACTTGAACAACTACTTCTAAAATAACAATATGCAATGTATTAACTAGTGTTGATTTCTTACTGCTTTTTTTGAAACTCTGTATTATTTTTACCCCTTTTTCTGTTTTGCTTTTTAAAATAAAAAAAATTTAAAAAAAGAAAAGATGCAAGAGAGAGGGAAATCTACTCTGTGATTTACTAAAACATGACATATTTGGGCAACTGAGAAGACCAGCAAAGCAGAGGTGCCAAAATCCATACAGGTGAAAGAGTAACGGGGACCAAGTCTGAGTCCACTGACCCATAAAATTCTTTATGTAGAATAGAGGAGTGTACTTGCTTCCCAAATACACTGCATAACAGAAAGCTTGTCTTTTCAAAGTATCTAACGTGATTTGTTGTATGACTTATTTTAAAATAAGGTATTATGTTTGCCTTTCTGAAATAATTACAGTAATAGTGAAGTCTATACGGATGCAGTATTTTCTATGGCTGGTTCTTCATTTCAAAACACACACACACACAGATGCACACACACAGACTCACAAGCACAATATATTCTCTAAAATGAGCACAGTACTCCAGAAAGCCAAGTTATCTAAGGCTTCTAACACCAACTGTAAATTCTTAGGGGTCCCCAAACCACTTTCAGTTTTGCTAATTCACTAAAGAGACTTACAGGGACTGACTGCAAGCTAACATGCAGATAGCTACGATTTATTCCAGGAAAACAGTGCATTAAAATCAGCCAGTGGAGGCAGTATATAGAACAGTCTTGGGGAGTTTTAAATGTGAAGAGAGTTCAGTCATCCTCAGGACTCCACAGGTTTCCAGAAAACCAATATGTGACAATATGTACTGCTGTCAACCTTAAAAGTTCACCTGTGCTTGCCCAGCAGAATCTGTATTAGGTTTCATTATGTGGGCCTGACTGTTACGGCACTCAGTCTCTAACTTTCCACCTCTTAGGCTTCCAACTGATATCACATGGCCCAAAAGGCCATCATGAATCACTCATTAGTACAAACTATCAAGTGTGGTCCAGGAGACTCATGAATTTAGCAAGGATGTTCCTATCATTCAAGAATTTTAAAGATTTTAGGACTTGTTTCCTGGGAGTTAGGGCAAAGTGAAGACCTCCTTAGGCCAGGCAGAATTATTCGCTACAGAATGTAACCTCTGACCTTTGGCTGTGGCTCTCTTATAGGACAATAATCATGCTTGTCTGAGCCTCTACATTTAGGGTAGCATCCATATGACACAGCAATAATATCATAAATATGCCTCACATTTGAACCACTAAGTACTGAGTAAGGATAGGCCTAAAAAACAAGTAATCGCTCCCATAAAGTCATTATGTAACATTTTCAGCTTTTCTCCCTTGACTTACCATTATTTGTACCTTGCAGTAAACTTGTTCAGGGTTATCTAACATAGACATTTGCTGATGACTGGCTAGATAGAATTTTTCCTCAGGCTTCTCATTTTCCACTAGCACTGTATTATATCCCGAGGAGACTTCAATTCAATTTCCCATAAGTAGCAGTATTATGACCACAAAACACAGTGTTATATCATATTAAAATATGGCAATACATATAACTCGAAACATAAGAGTCAAAAGATTCTGGCTTATTATTGGAGTTCCACTCAGTTATGAAAAAGTAGGTGAATTCACCCCAATTCAACATGGCAACAATGACTCCCACTGTGATGCCACTCGGGCTTGCAATTCCTGTTCTAATGTGTTAGATTCCACAAGTATGCATGATCTTCACCATTGCCATCATTTGGCACAATTCAGCCAAAAACATTATCATTCCTTTTTTCTGAAACATTCTTGTAGTAGTAATGTAATATTTTATTTCTTACATTACATTCGCTCATTTCCTTACTCAGCTATTATTAGTTTCTAGCTCTATTGGCTTTAGTTTCATTCAAACTTTTCCACCTATGGAAAAAAATTGGAGACTGCCTGCTTTGTAGTCCATACTGTCAGCAGCAATTGAACTATAGCAAGTATTTCCCTCTCAAGCCACTTCTGTTTGCATAGGTTAGGATTACACAGATATGTAACTTGTTGGCTATTTCAAACACTGAAGTATGCTACTTTTTTTCACCAATTTAATCAGATAAGATGAAGGTAAAAGCCACTCCATTAGGCTTTTAGGAATTCTGACATAAAGATTTACCCTCTTTTTTTTTTTTTTTTCCTTGTACTGGGAATGACCTTACGCTTGCCAGGCATGTTCTGTGCCACTGAGCTATATTTCTGACCCTCAACATAAAGGTTTAAAGATTTACTTATGGTTTGTGTCTACAGACCATCTCTGCTTATGGTAATCACAGTGAGAGGATTTATCCTAGGATTAATGCATCTGGTAGCAAAAGGGGAAGCTAAAGTGAAACAGGAGAAAGAACAAAATGATGTGATAGCAGCATCTTCTCCCACCTTGTCCTTCTCAGATTCCCCTCAAAAGTAGAAGGATCTAATGTGAACTCTCCCTTGAGCCCTTTCATATTGAGTATGACAGCACATTCATAAAGATGTGAGCACCAACTCATTTGTTTTATCTACCCCATTTTAGACAACAAAAATATTTTAGTTACCAGTTTGAATATCTATCCAACCATGTTTCTGAGGATTACATTTTCTTCTCATTGTTGGATTATGAACTGTGAAGCATGCTTCTTGGTCTGAGTAAATGTGACTTGGCAGTTGAAATTGGTGCAATATCTTCTGTTCCAGTCCTTTTATAGCATTTCATCCACTTCTGCGTACACCAAGCCTGGTCCCAAGTGTCTATTCCTGTCTGGACTCTTTTGTAGTCTCCAGGGGCTACCAGCAGCCTACTTGCCAGCAATGTGTGAGACATTTCCCAGGGATTCTATCAGCAACCTTTTGTGTATCTCATTTTTTTGTTGTTGTTTTGGTTGGAATAAACTTATTTCACCTGTCTGTAAACAAGGTATTTAACGGTTATGCCCTTTTTAAAATGCATATTAAATCAGATGAGTTAGACTATACTCCAGATATAACAAAGTACGGGAAAAAAATGGACAAATCAGCAACAAGATTGTTTTTAAATCTGTACATTATCCACAAGGCCCAAACAATAAAAGCAAAACTAGATTGTCCCTAAAGTAGTGCCATTCAAGAAAAAAAACAAAGCCCTTATTAGGTCAGTTAAAATCCATCGCACAATAGCAACAGTTCATTTTAACAATAGTGTGGCACAGAATACATGTGAAAAAAAATTGGCATTTTGTGTGTCAGAAGGTATATGTCCATGATTCAGCTATCTCTACATTGCTATCACCCCCAAACCCTCATTTCATCAACCTAAATTGCCATGTTAAGAAGTTACAGCAGGACATATACTTGCCAGTTCGAGTCACCTTGTGATGCTGAAAGGATCTCCTGACTGGCATTGATGTGTCCCTCTGTAAAGCATCCCTCAAATTCTCATGGTTGTATTCATGGGCCTGTACACCCCATGAACTTTTATACCCATTTGCTATGAATTAAAAACTGGTGGTCAACTTAACACTAGCTGAATTAAATCAGCATGGTGCTGAGTGTAGATGGCCCACCTGAGGAAAGTTGCCAGCATAAAAAGGCGACCTGGAGAGGACGAGTGGAGCATTGTGGTTTCTTCTAAGTGTTGTTGTTTGAAGCCATTGGTTCTCCTGGAGAAACTTGTCATGGCTAGCTTCCCCAATATGAATTCGGCCATTATCATTGGAGGTGCTCTGGTCGTTACTTTGAGCATCACTTCCTCGCTCTGGAGGGGAAGATGTTTGCTGTTTAATCCCCAGGAGAAGTTTGTCACACTGGCTTCCTGGTAAATACTCGACTGTTCTCATCTTTGGAGGAACTCAGAGCCTCATTGTTGCTGAGGATGGCTGTGGTGATTTTCAGGGGAGCCCTGGTCCTTACTTTGAGAGTCACTTCTTTGCTTCAGTGTAGAATCCTCAGCCTACTGGCACAGATCTTTCACCCTGCTCTCATAGACTTTCTAGCTTCCACTATTGACCTTTGGGCCTTCCCAGCATAGATACATAAAACAGACTTGTATGAGTCCTTGTCGTGGGTTCTAGGCTTCCAGTTGGACTCATGGGATGCATTGTCATGGGCTCTAGGTCTTCAGCTGAATTCATGCAGGACATTGCTGTGGGTTCCAGGTCCTCCCCTGGATTTTTCTATGTCTTTAGTGTTGTGGACAGATTTCCTGCACTTTCTTGTATTTAACTCTGGGTGACCATCATAAAATATTATTATAAATTCTCGGTCCTGTATGTAATTGTTTTCCTTGCAACCCCTGACTACAACACCATTTAATAGATCAATTTTCCATTGTTTTTATCTTTAAACACATAGCTAGGGTACTGGCCATCATCTATTAGTCATTATAATATTAATATAAGGACAAATATGCAGTTCAGCCCACTAAGTTGATTTGTTTTTATTTCTTTCAACTGAAGTCCCAATCTTCCAAGCCAGATGCTCCATTTACCTTGAAACTGCCATCTATAAACCAGAGGACTCTTTTGTAGATCAACTTATGAGCTACGAGTGAGTACCACTCAACTTGACGAGTTCTAAGGTACTTTCAAGGCGAGTCTTAGACGAAAAAATATTCCCTGTCCATAACTACTTCTTTGCATTCCTTCATTAGCATGTTCTTATACAAACTATTTTCATCAAATGAAACCATTCCTTATCAGAATGTATCTTGGACATTACCTGTCTTACTTTTCTCTTGTTGCTGAGACAAAATACCTGCTGCCCCAAATTAAGGGAGAAAAGATTTATTGAGCTCGGTTTGTAGATATTTCTGTCCTTAATCAGCTGACTCTAAGGCAGGGTGCCACATTGCAGAGGAGCAACCATTCACAGAGGTGGAAGATACCAACAACAACCAGAGAGAGAGGAGGAGAGCAAGCTTCTTTCCATCCCTTATATTGTACATAAGCAGGCTGCCCACCATTGGGCAGGTGTAGTACTCACACCCTTAATCCCAGCATTAGACTGTGAATCAATCACAAACTCTAAATTCAGCTACCTCAGAATCAACACACACATCCCCAAACCCTACAGCAGCCCCTCATGACAGTATGAAGCTTTCGGGGAACATTGAGACACAAACCATAACATCATCCAAGACATTAGGGGCATTTCAGATTTCAATATTATACTCTACAATCATAGAAGTAGTCTTAACTGGACAGAATTCCAAACTAGTTTCTCTCAAATGAAGAGTCTCAGGTTCAAAATTCTCATGATTTTTGCCAGATGGCACTCAGACTTTTGCCACAGAGGGCCATTATATTAAGAATTTGTTCAAACCACCACTCTAGCTTCTCTTCAGTATGATTTCAAAATAGCAACTTGTTTCAGTTTAAGCAACCTTTCGTGGTTCCTATTTTGCATGTCCCATCACTGTGGGATGATAAGGAAAATTTTGTATTTGTTTATTTTTTATTTGTAGTAGAGATTGAACCCAGGACCTTTATATGCAGCTACGTATCCAGCCTATTTTATGTTTCTGTTTTTTATGATACTATGTAGAAGTACCCCTTAGTCAGAGAGAATATCTGTCTTCATGATATTCTGATAAAGGAGATACAATCACTTCACATAAAGTCTGTCTGTACATTCCAGCTTTCCTCCAACGTTTCACTCTAATCTCATTACCCAGTAACTCCTATATCCTCTTAATCTAGCTGCAGGCACAATGAGCACTTCAGCAATAGATTTTGGATCTGTATTGCATAGGGCTTCCTTGGAAAGGAATTCCAGACATGTCTCCTTTACCTCCGCCCATTACATACACTGCAGCGCACAGCTGGGTCCTCAACCATGTCGGGCCAAGATGATTTAGGGAAAAGAAACTCCCAATCTACTAGATGTCCAGTATGAGTTAATGTTCTCTAAAATCAAAGAATGAATTTTAGGAATAACAGCAGCTAAGGGCAGAATATATTTACTGAGAGAAAGAAAGTTTCTGTCTGAGAGAGAGAGAGACAGAAGTGGTCCCTAGTGGGTTGCCAAGGACTCTGCCTTTTCTAGGGACTTTTATAGAGCAAAACCACAAAGTGAGGCAGGTCCAAGGTGGGGAAAACATGGGAACTTGAAAGGTGGGCATGAGATGGGACAGAATTATGGTCAATCATTAAGATTACAAGTATACTTGCTCAAGTAAAATTGATTAAATCGGGAACAAATAGGGAAGCGAGTCACATTGCAAGCGGGTATGCATATAGAGCATGTGTTCTTTCTGGAGGGGATTGAGTTAGCGAGTTCTGGCTTTCTCAGGGTGATAGAGACCTATTTAGAATATCAGCCCCTGATGTTTACCCTTAGGTTGTGGGTGCGTTTGTTTGGTTTTTTGTCTTGAAGTGTGACCCACAGCAGGCGGTGTCTGTCTTCCCCACAGTGACAAGGTATCTGGGTTTCTGCACTGGCTCCTGTGAGGGCCTAGCCCTGTCTAACTGCCTATTATATTCTATCTAACTTAGCTGCCTATAACAAAGGTACCTCAGTCCTCTTGCCAATCTATTTTGGTTAGATTGTGGAACCATAATTTCAGGACTTGAGCTATGGTTTCTCATTCACATTATTTTCTGGTAGCTTTTTAAATTATTTTAAAGTAGAGTAATTAAAGCTAGTTCATTAAGGGAACAATAAAGTCTCCCATGGTTCCACAGTACAGCCAAGAATGTTACGTTAAGACTTCTGTCTTCATCCCATCAAAGTTTGTTTTGTTTATCTAATTTCTTAATAACTACTTAGAATTTTCTACCCCCTTGGGATGTCTCTTGAATCTTTCCTGTCTCTTATTCCTGTTTTGCCTGAGCTCTTGTAAATCATAACCTTCTTTGTTTTGTCGTAATTTCTATCCCTTTGAAGGCAGTTCTTAGACTAGAAGCTGTAGATTAGATAGAAAAAAAAATCAAGTGAAGTGTAACCTGGCATCTTGATGTGCCCTAACAGGTTCTTTCAGTTGTATTTTTAAATTTTCTCTTACGTAGGAACTTTAAGGCTAGAGATTGTGGTTTGATCTGGTCAGGATTCAAGTTTGGTTCAATATCAGGCCCAGTCCAACATTCTCCTCTATTGTCATTCTATCTGTTATAGATAAAAATAAGCAAGGAATTATATAGTTTGCTTTTATCTCTTTTCCTCAAAGTTCATTAGGCATCCCAATAAGGCAGCTCCTTGGGAGCTGGAGGTATCAGTTCTAAGTTCCATGAAACACTTTTAGTTCCAGTAACTGACCAAAGTAGAACAGTAATTTCACATCATGCCTGACTCTGCAGTCACTCAGGAATCAGTGCTTCATTATCCTGTACCCTTTCTCATTCCAAACTACATGTTTCAATGAGTCTGGGTGATTCTAATGAATCTCATCTCTCCTGACATCATATATTCAGAGTTATCCAAACTGCCAGGCTAGATAGAGAACACAGTGTCTCAGACTGCCAATTTTGTCTACACTTCTTTTTTTCTTTTTTCCCCGGCACCGGGGATCGAACTCACAACCTCGCACCTGCCAGGGCAGGCGCTTAAACCGCTGAGCCAAACTCCCAGCCCTGGTTTTTTGAGGCAGGGTCGCACTATATAGCTCAGGCCGGCCTTGCGCTGGCGATGTAGCCCAAGCCGGCCTCGAACTCACAACACTCCTCCTACATCAGCCTCCCGAGTGCTGGGATTAAAGACGTGCACCACCACGCCTGGCTTTGTCTACACTTCTGATGCCAACTGTGAAACCCCAAACTTCCCAATGCAATCATAAGTTTCGATATTTTGCTAAAAAGATTCATAGGATTCTTCAAAAACTATTATTATGGTTTAAAGTGGGAAAATATATTTAAATCATACAAGAAACAGTGTGGAAAGGGACAAACCCAAGACTTTCATTGTCCTTAGAAATGCTGTGTGTCTATGTGGGTTAGTACTGAGAATACAAAAAGCTCCTCTTAGCATCAGTATCCAGACATTTCATTAGGGCTTCACTACTTTGCTGAGATTGACTGACTCTTTGCCCTTAGGGCTGCCCTCAGTCTTCAACTTCCTACTTCCAAAGCCCACATGACCAAAGAGACACACAGTGTGTCACTCTGCTAGTATAAACTGTTAGGTATGACTAGAGGAACTCATCAAAAGTCACAACATAAAGTAGCAGGAGAGATTCACAAGGTCCCCATGAAAGACAGACACGCCAATAATTGTAGATATTCCTACCAGTTTAGAGGACAGCTTCAAGGAGCCAAGCAAAACGTTTCTTTGTTCAGAGCCAAATTCTTTTCTAACAAATATACAAGTTTGGCACACCTCTAATACCAATTCTTTGAGCGTCCAAGGCAATAGGAAACCAAGTTTGAGACTAGCTTGGGTAAATTAGGGACTCAGTGAGACCCATCCTTAAAATTGAAAAAAGGTGGAGGGTATAGCTCAGTGTGACATCTCTGGATTTAATCCCTGGTGCAATACAAAAAGATTACATAATTTTAAAATAAATAATGAATCAAATATCACTATTAAAAATGTTCTTTCTGAAATTTTAACTTTTCTTGAGCCCTATACAGAGCATGCAGTTTCCCAGCAGGTGTGAGACATGCTACTAGTTACCATACAGTAGCCAGCCCATCTACCCTTCATTTTTACCACAGAATAAGAAATCATGAAAATGAAATAGAAAACCAAGATGAACAAAAGTAATCCACACAGCCAAAAACAATCACTATTTCTTTGATGTAACTTGCAAGATTGATGAAAAAGGAAAGCAGAGTGTATTGACTAGTGTTTGGTAGAGGAACAGAATCACCAGAAAATATATTCAAGTGAGTTTATTATATAGACTGGCATGATCTAAGGCAGAAGAGTCCACAACAGTCATCTGCACACCGGAAAGTCAGAGGATCCAGAAACTGCCAAGTCCCAGAAGATAGAAATTGTGTAACAAAAGGAGCCAAGCACTGGACAGCCCAGAAGGAAGTCAAGTTGGAAGGCCCAGAAGCTCACAAGAGAGTCACTATTATGGAAGCATGCTTTGCTAATCTGGGAGGTATCTCTTAATCTATCCAGGTTCACATATCAAAATTAACAGTCACAGAGAGCAAGGTGAAGAAGGTAGTGAGGAAAGAGAGATGGGGGAGCATAAAGAATTAACCTCAGCAATGCAAGGGGGATGCAACAAATTCAGAAATTTTATACGCTAGTATGAGCAAAACATGAGCAACCTTATGAAAATAAATTTGAAAACTTACGTAAATTGATTGAATTCCTAGGAGTTGGATCAAAAAAAGAAGAGAAGACATCATAATCCTATAACCATGAAAGTGTTAGATTCTCTTTGGAAAAATCTTACCACAAACCAAAAAAAAAGTCCAGATATAGTTTTTCTAGCAAGCTCTACTTAACTTCAGAAAATAAGAAATACTCCAATCTTACACACTCTGTCCAAAGTTTATAGAAAAAGAGGGAATATTTCAAAAAGTACAGCCTGATTCAACAAAAGGAAAATTAGACTCCACTTGCAGAAGGAATAGCATCAAATATGTAACCCTGTTTTAGTATGTTGTTAACAAGGAAGAAAGCCACTGAATTCCTTCAATTCTTTCTAGAAAAATAGTAAAGTTGAGAGATGTTTATAGACAGCAATTGTCACTTAAATTAACCTTGTGTGGAATTTATTTTATTATGGATGTTATCAAATTAAATTTTTTAACAAGTGAAATGGCTACTAGATCATGAAAGGTTAGGGGCCAAACTACCTTCATAGTAAAGGGAATTAGCTCTATCATTCTACATGTCTTTACTTTTATTCGCATCCACAAATCTCTCTGTCCATTGCAATCTTTTTATGAAAATGTATGTATTTTCACTTGAGTATGCATTTTACACATATCTGCCATACATTTAGACATAGTGTCTTGTATATTTGTTGAAAGTAATGAAAGAACAGAACAGAAAAAGATAAAAATAAGATAATAATCTTCTCTGTAACTTATGGGAAATAAGTTACATCATTTATGATAACAATGAAGCACAATACCTGAGCTTACTCAAAACTTTATGAGACCAACTTGCCCTTTTCCCTGACCATTTTATAGTAATTGACCTTCAGTAAATGATTTCTTTGTAATTATGTACTGTGTAAGTTTCACCTGCTAAATCAAGTCTATAATAAATTAGGAGAGTCCTTTTGCCTAACATTTGGCTTTCAATTAATTCTACTGTGTGTGTATAATTTTTGTTACCTCTTACCTATACTGCTCAAAAAAGTCAAAGCTGTGTTGACTGTGGAACTGTAGTATGACATTTTTACTGATTGCCCTGCAGAATTCTTTCATCTATGAGCTTCATATGTTATTTCTAGCTTTAAAACTTTGTTTCAGGAAAATGTTTTGGAAAACGAATTGTAAGTATACATGGTATACATTATTACATACTGTAACAGTCAAAACTTTTACAGTACTATCTTTTTTTTCTAAATCTTTTCCACCAATTCAAGACATTTTAATTGAACTCTTATACAGTTTCTAACACCTTAATAGGCCCTGAAGATAAAACTGTGACTAAAAATGCTACCACATTAAATACAGTTTTGTATGTATAAGTGTACAAGATAGATAACTATACTGCTAATTCTCTGTTAGTTCATCAGAAAGAATAGTTTTTGTTGTCGTTTTTTGATTGTCTGACCATTTTTTATGCCTAGTTCTCCTAACTTGAACAACTACTTCTAAGATAACAATATGTAGTATATTGACTATTGATTTCTCACTGTTTTTTAATTCTGTTTTAATTCTACCTTTTTCTGATTTGCTTTTTAAAATAAAAGAAATACAGTATTCCCAATTAATTTATATTTTAGATAAACAATTTTCTTATACTAAAAGCTATGTACAAAAACTTAGATTATGTAAATCCAAACTTCAAATTTAACTAAGTATAATGTGATTTTTAACACCATTTGATTTGCTTACTCATTCGCTTATAATTAGTATGGCAATCTTAGTAAAAATACAGAATCTGATCCTTTCTAGTTTACTCTCCGGTAGTCAAAGAAGCAAATAATCATACAATCCTGCAGATAAATAAAAAATTACAACTAATACAAGTGTTACTAAGAATAAATTCAGAGCTTCAGAGGGAGAAAGTAATTGAAAGACAAAAGAACATAAGAGATAATTTCCCCACCGGAGAGATAGTTGACCCAAGATGGCTGGTAAAGGCAATAGAGGTGCTGTAGCATACATAGATTACAAGGTTCTTTTTTTCAAAGGAGTACTTCCAATATCAATAGCTCAGTGATTCCCAAAATCCACAGCATCTTACACACAGTGTCTTTCTCATGTGGGATTTGACTGGCTATGAACCTAGAGGCTAAATTCTTTAATGCTGTGCTTACAGGTGGAGCATGAGCATTCTTTTTGAATACTCCATTCCATACCCTATGGGTGTTTTCTGATGGAACTCTACTTGTCCCATCAGGCATAAAGTGACAGAGAACACAGCTGATTATAAATAGAAGAGAGGGCTTCTTTGGCACAGGCTGGTGGGAAAAACACAATCTTACCAACCACTGACCAGGGCACTGGCACGCAGGAATGCTGCAAATGACCACAACCTACAGCGACCTTGGCAGGAATAGGACTCTCAAACTATCCCAAAAGCACAGTTTGTGAATCCTTTTCACAAATTTTTAAAGTTTATTGTATGTAAGCAATATTTTTAAAAAGCTGTTTTATATAATTTGTATCAGAGTTTAGATTCTGAGTGTATTAATTGTTCATCATTATACTATGTTAGTCCTGCCTTTGCTTTATATAGTTATCCCATGTATTTAGTTTTCTTTAATTATATCGTTTATCTTTATGATATCTACAAAATAAAAGGGGTAATGAAAATTATTCACCAATTTTTCTGAATGTGAGAACTTGAAGATAGTTTCTGTAGTTGACTTGTGTAGCCCACTTTGTGACAAATCACAAGAGAATTGACTGATGACCTATTATCCTTCATGCTAATTAGAAGCTCAAAGTATACACTGGCTGACTGGAAAAAATTATCTTAAAAAGGTAGTAATAATTTAAATAATATTAAATCATAACATTGGCAGGCAATTGATTAAAACAGTCAAAAATACATAAAACTATGTTCAAAATTCCACCTGTTAAATTTTGGTTGTATAACTCCATGATTCCATTATCGTGGCAAACAATTAATATTCAGTATATAACACTTTAGATACCAAAGACAGAATGTGATTTTAATTTAACAAATAAATTACACACACATACACGCACACACATACACACACACACACACACACACACACACACAGATTTACTTCTCCAGAATTAAGAAATGTTTTTGATTTGCAGTAGAATAGTGTATATCTTCATGATACCAATACCTGTGGTGGAAAATTGAAGAAATGTAAATTTTGAATATCACAACTTCTTTTTATAGCAGTTCATTTTCTAAACATCTTGCATAATTATTTCTGTACCTTACAATTTAATTACTATACATTAGACTTGAAGTGGATGAAAATATCAACATTGAAGAGATCTATAGATTTCATAGTTTTATAATGCCTTTCAAAGTTAAAGCTCAATCTTTCTAGAGAAATACAGAAACTGAAATACGTGTGGTTTGTTGAAGGAGCCAGTTTTTGTTTACTCAACTTTATAAAACCTAGAGAATTCCCTGTTTATTACTGAGAACTTTACTTTTGAAATCCTGTTTTATGTAAGTTTCTGTCTTATTTCTGCAAAAAATGAATAGATAAGTTTCAAAAAGACAATGGTTGCCCCCAGGGCATTAAACTTTAAAAATGACTTCACCCTTGTTCTTAACTGTTTGTATTCTGCAACTCAGACACTGGATCAGAAGGGACTCACCATCCTACTGGGACGCTGTGTCTGCACTCATAACAGCCCTGATTTTATCTATTGCAGAAAAACTTTTGAATTAAACTATTCCCCTAAAAAGCAGTGTCACTGGGCATTTCAGGGCAAAGTATATCTCACAAGGGTATCAGATTCCCTATGTGACTTTTTCAATATACACATGAAGTCTTCCCACCAGATTTTGAAATTACCTCACACTCAAGGTTCCTTTTGATAGTGAACTTTTCTGTGAATCACAAGAATATGATTTGTATATAGATGGACAGGAACTTAAAAAAGGAGGGAACAGATCAGAGCTACTACATACCATCTTTGTAGATTGCACAAAATTCCCTCTCATGATATGGAAGGTGAAGAATGCCCAAGCTGCAACATGGTGACAAGCACTAAAACAGCATCATATACACAATTTCAGTGAAACTTTACTACAATCCTAAAATTTTGGTAAATTAGCTCTATTTTCTTGTGAGAAATTGAAAGATCAGACAAATTAAAAAAAGAATATTTCAGCTTTCTAATGTTTTCCCATTATCCAAGTAGAACTTTCAAATCAATTTCAAACTTTAAATGTAGAGAAGGAGCATTTAGTTGAGAAAAACAGTATAAACATCTTTGGAGGCAAAAGCTGACCTAATGATAGCTTTCCAGGATAAGACCCAGAGAATGCATACTTAGAAGAAAAGTACCCAAAGTAGAAAATTGTAACAGAATTTGAAAAAGCATACCCTATCCTTCTTCTCCATTTTCCAAATTAACCCCGCTCTACAACCGCCTAAAGCGTATGTGTGAAAAATGAGTAAGTGAATAAATAAATGAAAAAATGAGTAATCGTCTGCTTTCTGAATTTATCTAAGGTCAGTACTGTTGGCTTCTATTCACTTCACCACTGTTATATTTTTGAAATTCTGCCTAACTTCACTGTTTCCACAGATTTTTAATTACCAAACTTCTAAGAATTTGAAAAAAAAATCCTCTTGTGGTTTGTCTTGTTGCTATTTGGTTTCTTCACATTGCTATTGATTCATGTGTACATTTTTCTTAAAGATTATTAATCTTTATTATACTCCTGTGTGTACTGCTAAGAAAAAAATGATCATCTACATGATATTCCAGTGTAGACTGGGTTTCTTATAAAAATTATACTTTTAGAAGCCACCTGCAGTGTCACATTCCCAAAGCCTTACAATCATTTTGCTTGTCATGATTCAAATTCTGTTTTTTCAGAATTTTTTCTGGAATTAAACCACTCTTGTGGCTGGATGGTCTTGGAATCTGTATAACACTGCTTTTTCTCTACCAATTGCACTCATTGCAGAGAACTAACTGAGAAAGTAACATAACTCTGACTAATTACTTCCTTTTGAGACTTGTTACCTGGAAAGACTAATATGTTAGATGCTTTTACTAACCTTCTGGATGTCAACAAATGGTAGCACTGGAATAATAATGCCCACTAAATTCCAACTTTAGTTTACCTGATATAGTATATTATTCCTGTAATTAAGTATCTCAGATTTTTTTGTGAAATACTGTATTAACTTTTAGAAAATATTTCAATATGAATTCAAAATCATTATACAAAAGTCGTAATAGTGCATTCCTTGACATTTATTGAGGATATTTTGAACACCATTTCTTCAGAGCTACTAGCAAAACCCATTGCAGTACTATGCAGTGGTGTTTAGAAAAACTCTTTCCACCAATCCTGCACATCACTGGAAGGACTTTCTCACGTACAACTATGACTTCTGTCTTCTTGGCTAGATTGATTTCCTCTATCCAAATTAACCGAATATGGTAAGAACTTGTCATGTCACATATCATCCCAGAAACAGTGATGTATGGTATTTTTTGACCAATGCTAAAGGCACTGTAAGAATATATTGAATAGACTAGAATCTGCTTTAAGAAGGGTACTTTGTAATTAAGAAGTATTGTGTTATATTGTATGTTATAAATACTTGAATACATTCTGAAGTCACTGTTGTGTATCTCTTCTCTGGTATATGTCACTACCATGTGCACTGTAGTTCTGAATATTCCTATAAATATGAAAAGTCTATTGCATCAACTATTACCTTCATGATGCATGCCTTTTTAATCTGAGAAAAAAATGAAAATAAAAGAATAAACATTTCCTTCCACGTAAAAATCATGATGCTAAAATAATTCAGCAATAGAAAGATATTATTCATAAAACTTCTAATTTTTCCAGATGGATAGAACCCAAATGAGATGAAAAGTCATGAAAATAATATCCAAATAATATTCTGAGACCCAAAGAGAGTTGACCTAGGTTATTTTAAAAATTAAGCTAACATAGTGCTCCTTATTTTCTGGGCCTATGGTATTTTGTTTTTTGCCAAAAGTATCAGAGGCAAGTCTTGTGATTTCTATTTCTATTCCTATTTTAATAAAGTGGGCATAGGAATAACATGAGAGTATTTGAAGATGAGAGCAAATTTGTTAAAAAATATTTAGAAATCTAATACATAGGAATCTAATGGTCATCTAGTTCTTAAAAACAAATTTAATTTTTTATTTTGAAAAAAAGAAGCAACATCAGTCCAGTTTATACAATACCCAAAATATTGCCATCATGTAAACTTCTTGGAAACTTTATTTTATTTCATTTTATTCTATGATTGCTGATTTGCTTGTATGTTTTCTCTAAGCCAAGATTGTCTGATATATCTCAAAAATGGTTATCCTAGAGATTAGAAACCCAGGCCACACTAAGAGCAATCCAGTGCAATAATTTCTAGGGTGCTTGCCTATTTCCTAGTACACAACCTAGTTACTGAAGTTTAGCCTAATTTCAATTATGCAAATAGAAATAATTCCTGCCCTAGAAAGTACGTCCTTATCTGTGATGTCATGTTATACTAGATGAAACGACAACAATGACAAATTACCAATTTTCATAGATTATAAATATTTAACCTAAAAAACCATTATACCTTCTCATGTAAAAAAGTACAGCCTGATACTTAAATACCTAAGGATGAGGGGAGGCTCAAAAATACCCAAACAACCCACTCAAACAGATCGTCATTTCCAGCTTCTCTATTCGTGTCCTTGCTGCCAGGATCTCCAAGACATCCATGCTCACAACATGAATAGTTAATTTCTACCTTTAATTGTCCACCTAAACAAACAGGCACTTTTGTTTTTCAGCTGTTTGCAAACTAAATTGATTTTTAACATAGTATTTAAATAAGCTAGTTGTGTTCCTTGTCTGTATTCCTCTTTCATCAAAGGGAAAAGTGTTGCTAGCTGAGAAACAGATAGACAGAGGAGAGCAAGACAGGTGGAGAACCAGAAAGATGATAGATGATAGATAGATAGATGGATAGATAGATAGATAAATAGATGATACACACATAGATAGAGAGTATATTGCTGGTGTCTTAATGTAGTCCTCAGTCTAGTATTCAATCCATTTCATCTATCCACCCAAATATTTGTTATTTCTAAAGTAATTCCTCCTTAGGTTTAGTTACTCATTTCCCTTTTCTAGTCTTTGGTTTTACCTACTACCCCACAAAAATTCTGCTTCCCTCTATATATCCACATTCTAAGTCCATTAAAACTTCTCTGAAGCCATCTCCAGAAATTTAATTCAATAATATTTTCTGTACTGTCAGCATTTCAAAAACACTTTACAGGGGGGCTGGTATCTACATACTTGTTTTCTAATAGTTCTCTGCATGCAAGGTAAAACAACAGATGAGTTTGATTCTTACATATTTTTCTTACCTCTCAAAATAAAATTTTACAAATTGAAGTTCATGATTTATTTATAAAATCAGTCTAGTTCATTGACTAGCTTTTTTAATGAAATTGATTAGAATAAAAATATTAGGAAGGGATATAAGAACATGTCTAATTTTATTAGAATAAAGTGTCTAATTTTATTAGAATAAAGATATTAGGGAGAATAAAGCTGAGTATTAATCTGATTTTTACCTTCTGTGATTTACATTTGTGAGTGTGAGTGTGTGTGTATACACAATTATATTTTCTTTTTTCTTTTTTCTTTTTTTTTTCTTTTTTTGGTACCGGAGATATATATTTTCTATTCCAAGATGGCATATATGTTTTTTTAACCATAGATCACTGTCATAAATGTTTTAAAAAGTTAATCAAAGTTGCATTTATATTCGTTCATTCATATGTTGTCATGCATATGTGTAAAATGTTAAGTAATATTGAAATAAATTTAAAAATGATTTCTTTTGGAATATGTAGCATTCTTTTAGGAGAAATAGATATGGTCACACAAAAAATGTATGTCATTTCTGAATTTTGGAGTGCACAATACAAATTATTTTCTAGGAAGCTAGAAGTAATAGCAGCTCCTCGAGAGTGTTTACTCCACACACTCATTTTCCTGGTCAGAAATCAACACTTAAATTTTAATGAAGATATTTTTATGGTGATAGTCTCATGCCCATTTTCTCCTCTTTTTTTGTGTGAATATGGCTACTGGAAAATAATAGATCTATAACATAAAATTCTTTTTGGTAAATCTCTAAAATAATAAACTTTCTTCAAAAACTGAAAAAGATTGTAATGATATACAGGGCCATACTTCAGAAAAGCTGAATCAACTTAAAGGAAGAAGTTTCTGTAGAAAAAATACTTGACCTCCATTAAGCTCCTCTTTGTGTGAAACAGGAAAATTTACACATAGCATACCCTCTGTCTTATTTTTCCCTCACTATGTTGAAGTAACGTGCAAACATATTGCAATACA
Source organism: Dasyprocta punctata (assembly GCA_004363535.1). NCBI lineage: Eukaryota > Metazoa > Chordata > Mammalia > Rodentia > Dasyproctidae > Dasyprocta > Dasyprocta punctata. The sequence continues at coordinate 32,240 of RJWM01006651.1, forward strand.
GTGTAAACTTTTTTTAGTTTTTATTTTTATTGGTACATATTTGCAGTGCATATGATCACACTTCCTTGTTTTTCCTTGTGGGAAATTGGTACATGTACAGAACACATCTTAATTATTTTTCCATCCTTTTCCTCTCCCCTCCTTCCACCTTCACCCCATCTTGGTCCCCTTCCCTTTTGCACAGCTCTGTGTATACACATGAAATTCAAAGTTGATACGTCTTGATGCCTAAAAGTCATGTGAACAAGCCAAGAATATTTCAAAACTATAGCATATTTTAAAAAATGCAGATAGGCATTAGTTATAATTTTTTCTTTCCCTGAAATACAGTTTACTTTGGTTTAAAAATGTCATCCCTAAGAGCCAAATAAAGAAACATTTCATAAGATTTTAAAAAATACTTAAGAATCCCTTTAACATAGCAAAATTTAGAATTTCAGTCAGACTTTAAAAGAACAGTGGAGAGTCCTTTAAATGTAACCAAAGCATGCTACTGATTTTGGAATAGAGCGCCTTCTTGGAGCCGACATAAGCTGAATGTGTAACTTCTCTGTGTGCCTCTGAGTGCTTGGGACATGGTTTTTGAATAAGTAATATTTTGTTTTCCCCCAGCCTTAATTAATTTCTATCATTGTTCATCATTTGGAGTGCATTAGAAATTTTTATATGTGCTGGCTTCAATGCATAATTTTAAAGAACTTTCCTGCAGAGTTAAATTGCATATCTGTACTGGCTTTTGCTATTCCATTGCCTTAAGTAGAGCTTTTCTTCTACGTTGTGCAAAATGAAGTTTCTGGAGCAACATGTTTCCAGTGGCCAAATCACTCTGTAAAGTCATGGGGGAACTGTTTGCTTTATTTTTGCAGGAACATGGTGCAGAGTCCAAGCCTCTGAAGTTTATGCCCTTATTAGGAGGTTTGTTGAATGCCTGAAAAAAAAAAACTCTATGTTTTAACAGCCTGAAACAGCTTGAAATTTTATTAAAAATTTAGTACATTATATTTATGTTAATGACAAGTATAAACCAACAGCAATAAAATGCAAATTTACTAGCTTTTTTCTGGAAAAAAAATAGTTGTATTTTCTGAGAAGTTCTGAACTTCACACAATGTATACTGTGTGTGTGTGCACGCACATGTCAGAAACTATAAGAATTTTCATATGATCTATATAAACTGTTTCACACATCGAGAAAACCTATACTCTTCCTTAAGAACATCTTCCTCAGAAGTTGTGGAGCACTATTAAATATAATGTCTGCTCAGCTATAAAGAAAGATTGCATCGAGACTTTTATAAGTAAATGGACATGACTTGAGACCATACTCATAAGTGAAATAAATCAAAGTCACATGTGTAAATACCTTATTGTCTCCCCAGAATAAGAAACCAAAAGGGCAAATATGATCCAAAATGTACAATAAATATTGTATAAGGGTAAGAAACTGCTAAAAGATGAAAAGTAATGGGATGGGGAAAGGAGGAAAGGAGGAAGGGAAAAGAAAAAGACATAAATTTGTATATATACATAAGATAGCTAAGATGACTATACTACTAAACGTATTAGTTCTTGGAAAAGAACAGTTAATACCCATACGATTAGATCAACTTTGCGTGTCTATATCTGGTAATCTAAGCAACCCTTTTGAAGGTAACAATATGCAATATTACAACCATTGTTAAATTCCTAACATCTTGTTTTGAAAACATATACTGTTAATGTTTTAGGTTTGTTGTTTGTCCCTTTTGCTTTTTGTTTTTCTTTTCTTTGTCTTTTTTTCTCTTAAATAAATAAGAAAGAAAGAAAGACAGAGAGAGACAGAGAGAGAATGCCTGTCCATGTGTATTAATGGAACAGACCAGAGAATTTTGAAACATCCCCCCAGTTAGTTATTTGATCTTCGACAAAGGGGCCAGAAACATACATTGGAGGAAAGGTAGTCTATTCAACAAATACTGAAGAAAGAATTAATTGATCATCTATAATGTGGAAGATTGGAGCTGGACCCAAATCTCTCACTATGTAGTAAAGTAAATCAAAACATTAAAGCAGAATCAATGAATGTACTAGAGGATAAAACAGATAAAAGAATTGAAGCCATAAGTGTAGGCAGGTGTTTTCTGAATAGAACTCCAACTGCACTAGAAATAACAGCAAGAATCAGTAAATAGGATTATGTCAAATAAAAAAATTCTGCACAGCAAAGAAAATAATCAGAAAATTTAAGAAAGAATCTACAGAATGAGAAAAGTTTTCCAGTTATTCCTTAGAAAGTAACTAATATCTAAAATATGTAGACAAAAATTAGACCACCTAAAATAAAACATTCAATCAAAAAAATTGATACATGAAGTGAATAGAAACTGCTCAGGACAAGAATTATAAATGATGAGTAAACATAAAACATGCTCAAATGCATTAGAGAAATGCAAATTAAAACGCTAAGATTTCATCTTATACCAGAAAAAAATGGCAGTCATCAAGAAATAAAATAATAAAAAATACTTGTGTGGTTATGCTGAAAAAGAAACTCCCCAATATATATGATAGGAATGTAAGATATTACAGTCATTTAAAAAATCAGTATAGCAATTTCTTAAAGAACTAATATCAGAAATTCAATTTCTAGGAATCTTTCATAAAGAGTTAAAAGCATTATATTTTTGTCACATGCATACCAAAGTTTAGTGCAGCACAATTCATAATAGCTAAATCCTGAAAACAGTCTGTATATCAGTCAACAGATGAATGTGTAAGGAAAATCTGATACCTATACATAATGCAATACTACTAGGCTATTTAGAAGGATAAATTTCAATACATTTGTAAGAAAATGGTCACACCTGGAAATATAATGGTAAGTGAAATAAATCAGACATAGAAACTTAAATACTGCATGATATCTCTCATGGGTAAGGTAAAATAAAAATTAAGAGCAAAGTAAAGCTCTGAGAGAATGAAACCAAGCGATGGATCTTTTGCTAATGGGAAGGGATCCAGGAGACCAAAGGTAGGGAGAGGTCAGGAAGGAAAGTAACCTAAAAAGATTTAAGATGTGTCATGTACATAGACCAAATACCCACAATGAATGTAAATATTATATTATATGTTTTAAACAGGAGCAAAAAATAATAATAATAACAATAAAAATGAAGGTGGGGGAAGGGGGATTTAGAGATGGAGGAAGAAGGTGGGTACAGAGGAGAAAGGGGTTAAAAAAAAGAATCAAGATGTGTTGCATGCATTTGCCAACTCCCTAAGGTGAATGTGAGTTTCACGTGCTGCAAACATGAAAGAGAAAATAAAATTGAAAAAAATAAAGCAAATACAATGCCTCTTTTAATTCTTTCACCTCCTCTGATATATGATATGTGATATATGTTTAATTCATTCAGATCAAGAGGTAATAGATAAGTATTATATAAGGCTCCCTACTTTCACTGGCATAACATGCACTAATATATTTCATTCCCTGTAATAACCATATGAAGCAAACAAAGCATGGGACACTTTTGTTACCAAATTACAGGTAAGAAAGTTAAGGTCTAATGAAGATACTTGCTTATGAGCTATTTAGTAAGAGATGGAGATGGGACATAAATCTGTATCTTCTGAGTCCTAATTCTATTTTGCATATAAACCTGAATATGTAAAAGAGCAAACTCAAGATTCTTAGAATTATCCATGTTTGCTGCCAGTGTGTTGAGATCTTTTCTTAAATTCTCCATGAAGCCCTATTTCTGCCAGGTAGCTAAACCCTCTTCCTCCTTCCTGCCTTTCTGTCCACTGCTATGCAGGCTGTCCACCGTATTGCTGCTCAGTCCTATTGAAGCAGAATCTGGGAGTTCAGGGTAGTGGAAAACTGCAGCCTTCAGTGTCTGTCTAAAGCCCAGGGTGAAAAATCTTGTCTGTGAATTTTTTAAAAACATTTAAAATTTGAGAGCCCTCTACTTGCTGGGTACTGTGTCAGATGCTTTCCATCTGATAATCATCTTACTACATATAACAAACTATAAAAGGTATTCATAAGAATTCTTACATTGAAAGTGTGATTTCTAGAGACAATTTGACTTGGTGTTTTACTGACTTTTGTATAAAAGTATAAAATTATCAATCTCTTTTTTAACCAAGAAGTTTGCATAAGCTCTTTGCACTTACATAAAGAAGACTTGACATGAAATCTAGACCTTCCTCGTTCAGATCATAGGAAACAATTTTCCTTGACAAGCTACAAGAGCTGTGGTTATCAGAAGACTGGATGCAAAACAAAATCAATGTTCATGACAGCTGTCAAAGAAAGTCAGTGTTAAACTGAATTACAGGGTGTCAGTTTATAGATTAGCTACCCACTATAGAAGTTATGTTTAAATCATGACAGTTTTTGCAATAATCGTAATAAAGGTTTGTGAAAATATTTGCTGAATGAAGATAATCAGGAGAATAAAAACATATTGGGAAAAAAGCTTCTTAAAAAGTTAAATAGCTTTCTGTCCCTTGAAGAAAGTTGTTCAGAATTTCTCACAATTAAAGTCATGTAAATAACATTTTTAATTTCTATGGTTCATAACTCACCTTCTTTAAATTTAGATTTGACCCAGCTATTCCTTCTAGGCATCTTCCCAAAAGAGTTAAAGACCTCATCCCACAGTGATATATGCATACCCACAATTAGAGCAACACAATTCATAATACTTAAATCGCTGAAACAACTTGTATGTCCAGCAACGAATGAATTGATTTTTTTTTATACCAGGAATCAAATTCACAACCTTGCACCTGCCAGGAAGGCACTCATGCCACTGAGCTAAATCCCCGGAATGAATGGATTTTTTTAAATGTGGCATTTATGCACAACGGAGTATCATTCTGCCATAAAATATGATAAACTTGAGTCATTTGTAGGAAAAGAGATGCACCTTGAGACCATAATTTTAAGTGAAATAACTCAGACACAGAAATTAAATATAACATGGTTTCTCTTAAGTGAAAAATATATACATTAAAATAAAAAATAAGGGGAAAAAGGAGAAAGAAAAAATGTATTGCAATCCAGTGCAAGCAATGTATCTAAAGTATACCTGAGCTTAATACAATTGTCTTACATGTTTTGTATGTTTTTGGCTTATTAATCTGGTTTTTAATCAATTAGCTCACCAATATATTTATACTATTTTATGTTTGCTGTTTTTGTGCTATATGTTTCTCAGTTAGATATTCAACTGCAAAACAATTTAGAGTATTTTAGAAACAAAATAATGTTAGTGAAATAGGAAGATAAACTCATGTGTATCCAGGGGTATTCACACAAATACATCAACATTCTTAAACTTACAGAGAAACATATATAAGTACATCTTACATTTAGAAAATCAAATACATCAATGTCCAATTTACAAAATAAATCTTGTTTTACTGTCATCAAAGAAGAATCTATTACCATTCCTTCCAATCCAGCTAAATCAGAATTTAGTTATTGAAATAGCACAAGTATTTACAATCAAATTTCCTGGGTTCGAGCGAGCATTTAATTTTGAACAACATCTATTCTTGATTGATGTTTTAAAGCATTTTCTGATTGTTTTATAAGTATCCCCTTCCATCCCACTAACCCCTCCAATCGTTCTACATCAATTTCTAAGTAAACTAGAAAGATATCTTTGAGTCGATATCTTTAAAATATAATCAAATTTATCAAGCTTAGAAGTACCACAGAAAATGTTCTTTTCCAAAGAAAGGCTGACTCAAAGAGCAGACGACGTCGGGTGTCTATCTTGAGATAGCTTGGCACTCTTACCGATCCAGTGGAATTTTCCCGAGTCAGGCGGTTCCCCGATGATTCTATTAACTTGGAGCTGTGAGCCTTCTTTTCTTAGTAGTGTAGAAATATTAAACTTTCTTGCAGCCTGTTCACAAGACAATTCATAAAACTATTTTAACTTTTTGTGTTTTGTGATTAACTTTCATTCTTCTTAAGCGACTAAAATGAATATTTGAGATAAAAGTAGCTTCCATCAAACATCTTAATCCACTGACTGATGGGCACCAAAAATAACTCTGGCATACAAGTTTCAACTGAAAAGCCAAATAGTCATGTTCACTCTAAACTCCCCTTCCCCCAAAGATAAATATATCCCCTATAATAGGACACAGCCAAAATGTTAAAATTACTGGCAAAATAAATAATTTTCCCATAACTGCAAAACAGCTTGAATATTCTAATGATAAAATTACCAAAATATATTTTCTAACCTCAAATTTATCTATAATAAAAGATGATTATAATAGTTTGTAAGTAAAAATATTGTAGTAAAAGATCATGAAAAGTGATGCACATAAACAATTAGATTATTATACTTTTGTTTAAAAAATATGGGATTGACAATTTCTCAGTTGAAATCACGAAAAGATTGTAAAAATATAAATTTAGACTTCTGCCTCACACAAAAAATAATTTTTAAAATGTCTAAGTGGATAAAAGAGCTAAAAATTAAAGTAAATGAGAACATATTAACACCTGAAAGTTATTAAATGAAGTGTGGATACACATATGTATAACTATGATTGAAAAAGGGTGTTCCTAAGGAAAACATAAATGTAAGAATTCATCATAAATACTCATAATAAATTCATCATAAAATATTAAAATTTTCTTTTAAAAAGTCTCCTTAAAGTTAAGAAAAACTGTAAATTGAGCAACAATATATAAAAATAAGGCCAGATTAATACTAGATTAATACTAGGATATATAGAAAGACTACAAATCAGTAATTTTATTAAATGGAAAATCACTAAGCATAGAGGAGGACACCTATAATATCAACATTGAAAGAGGCTGAGGCAAGATAAAAGTTGAAGTCCAACCTGGGAAATTTAACTTGACCCTGTTATAAAATGAAAAAAAATGAAACTCAAACTGCTAGAATGAAGCTCAGTGGTAATATGCCACTAAGTTCAGTTATCACTAATGAAACAACAGGGAAAATAAGCTATAGAACAAAAATTAAAAGTAGTGATAAGTTTATGAAAGTTTTCTAGTCTCCTTGACAATAATGGAGATAAAAAAACATCAAAGTGATGCCATATCTTTTTTGACCTATTAGCTTAGCAAAATATTTATGAGATTGATATTGGCAACAATGAGCAGTAAATGAGCACTCATAAACTGTTATTGGAAGTTTTGTTTTCTAAGGCTTTTTCAGATAGTAATTAGACAGAACATTAAATTCAAGATCTAAAACTATACAATTCTTCAAAAAATCAAGGAACATATGCTTTCATGTCTTTGGCAGTGAGTTCTTAAATATTATAATAGATTTGATAGTGAATTCTTAATCATGGCATCCAAAAATGCAGACTCACAAGCAGCAAAAGAAAAAAATGAATTGAAATTGATAAGAGTCAGAAACTGTGTTCATCCAAGAACACATCAACAGTGAAATGACAACCAACAAAATGGGAAAATATATTTCTAAATTACATCTGACACGGGCCTAATACTTAGAATGTGTGAAGAACTCCTACCACTCAACAATGACGCTAAACTTTAATGGCCAAAAATTTTAAATATATTTTACAAAGAAGATATACAAATAAATGTACACATGGCTAACAAGCACTTGAAAATATACTCAATATCATTAGTCCTTAAGGAAACAACAAAAACACAATAGGAATACCATCCCATTCCTACTAGGATGACTAAACTCAAAACAATGAAAAGTATCTAGGGGTTAGCAAGGATTTGGAGAAATTGGAAAATTTGTTCATTACTAATGGGAATATACAATGAAATGTGCAGCCACTAGAAAAGTTTGGTGCCACTTCAAACAAATAAACAGTACTACTGTATGACATAGAAATTGCACCCTCAGGAAAATAGCCAAAATATTAGAAAACTAGAATTCTATTGTATTCTAGATGTTTGTATGCCAGTGCTCATAACAACATTTTACATGATAGCAGAAATATATAAAGAATCCACTATCTCTTAACAAATGAATTAACAAAATGTGAGACTGGTACAATGTAATAACGCTTCAGCATAAATGGGCTGATACATAAACAAAGTATGTGAACTTTGAAAACATTAGATTAAGTGAATAAACCAAACATGAAATGATAAATATTACATGACTCCAATTACATAGAATATCCAGAATGAGCAAATTCACAGACAGAAAGCAGGTAACAGTTGCTCAGATATAAGGAAGAGAAAGGATTGTGAATCTATTATTTAATTGCTACAGAGTTTCTGTTTGAGCTGCTTAAAAAAAACCTTTGGCATGTACAATAGTTGATAAAGTTGTTTTCTACAGAGACACATATTAATAATCATGAAATATATCATATACAAGCTGGAATTGAATAGTTATGCAATTTGATGGCAAACTGTTGCTATTGGATTTTTCATTGTTTGCATAAAAGGTTTAAATAAGGAAGAAGAGGCTATAATGACCCACGTGAGAATGGATTAGAGTTGGATACATCAAAATGAGCTCATGTTTAGCTTTTCATAGATACTAGTGTTTACCTAGCTAAGTATTTATCTAAGTATTTATGGATAGATCTGTGCATGCACACATGTACAAATTAACATACATACTTATTTCTCCTTGCTTCTCAACTGAGAGAGCCTGGAAGGAATGGCGCTATGATTTCGAAAACCTCACCTGGTGCGCTGTTCTTGGATTTTTTTTTTCACCAGGAATCAAACTCACAACCTCACACCTGCCAGACAGGCATTTAAGCCACTGAGCCAAACTCCTGGCCCTGGTTTTTTGAGACAGGGTTGCACTATGTAGCTCAGGCCCACCTTGCACTCGCGTTGTAGCCCAAACCGGCCTCCAACTCACAACGCTCCTCCTACCTCAGTCGCCTGAGTGCTGGGATTAAAGGCGTGCGCCACCATACCCGGCTTTGTTTTTAGATTCTATGCTATTTTAAAGGTACAAAAAGAACCAGCATTCCTTGGAGAATTGACTGTGTCTAGGAACGGAGCATAAAATACACAAGATGAGTCCATAATGATATAAATAAATAAGTATGGAAGAAAATACAAATCTTCCACGTGAAAGAATTTCAAGTACATTTTGCAGAATTTCAAGTACTTTTTACCCCAAGAAATCAAAACATAACTCCCTACTGCTTTAATGTGAATTGTATTTTGTCACTTTCTTCCAAGAAGACTAGTTAGGAAAGGGAGAGAAGAAAGGAGTAATTTCATAGTGGAAACATGTTACAGACCTCAAGCGCAGTGATCAAGATTAAAATTAAGAATGATAAGTCATAGTAACAGCACATACATTTAAAGTATATGAGAATATTATTTTAACTTGGTGAAATTCCTTCTGAAAATTATTTTCACAGACTAATAAAGAGAAAACATATTAGACAAATCCCATTAGATGATCATCTGAAAAATACCAATCAATAATTTGCAACTTGAAAATATGCTCAGTTTCATTAGTCATCAGGCACATGAAGTCTAAGAAGGCATTAAAACTGAAGGAACTTGAAGAGACAGGATTTGTTGGTATCACAGGTGTACCCTGGAACATAAAATGAGTATTAGGACATTGTTTTTTAAAAAAGAAAAGATGGATTTCGAATTAGGGGAAAATAGTTACAAAATACAAACCTGAAAAAAAGATTTGTGTCTAAAACACAGAAATAATTTTTAAACTGAAAAGAAGCACAGCAAAACAATCAAATGAATTTAAAAAGTGTGTGTTGAGTACAATAGAATTCTCTTTACTACCTTTGCAATAATTCAAAATTCTACTTTAAAATGTATATTTATTTGAAAATTGCACACTCTTAAAAAATTCAAATATAAAATTTTATCTGATTTTAAAATAGACAAGTTGGCAGTAAGGAGGCTGAGATAGGAGGACCCCCATGAATTTGAGGACTACACAGTGAGTTCAAGGCCAGCCTGTACTATATTACACAATCTCTCTAAAGTGAAATAATAGACAAGTTGGGATAAATAGTGTAGTTCATTTATGCCACAGTATTTTTGAAGAATAAGTGATAGGGTCCTACTTCTTTTATATTTCCCTAAAGCCAAAGTGTGTATTTGGTGGAATGTGATGGTCATCTTGGTTAGTAACCTGATTGGATTAAGTGGTGGCCAGATTAAAATGTAGTTGGATTAATGGGATTGCATCATTTTGAGGTGAGGGAGACAGGGCACGGTGCTTGGTTGGAGTGATTGGATCACAGGGTGTGACCGTAGCAGCTGCATCTGGCCTCCGGATTCTTTGTGTCTAGCTCTTCCCCGTCCACTGCTTCCTCTCTGCTGTGAGGAGGGGTTTTACTCTGCCATGTCCTTCTGCCTGATGTTTCTGCCTTGGTGTCAGTCAGCTATGTACTGAAACCTCTGAAATCATGGCCAAATAATCTTTCCTTCTCTAAGTTGATATTTTTCATGTATTTGCTCACAAAGATACAAAGATGACTAACACAGAAGATGGCTGGGGTGAATAGAGTAGATGATAATATAAAATGTTTCTTTAATTCTATGATGCAGCTTTTCCATGCTTTAAATTTATAAAGTCAAGATGTATTCTGCAATCGATGGGAACGTTTAATATGATAGAGAATTTTTTTAGTTTACTTTAGGTTTATTTTACTGAAAAGTTGTGCGATCAATTGTGCATCTTACAATCTATGGTGTTTTCTAATTGAAGAAAGATAGTTAAGTGAACTCGGTAGCAAAGAACAATACCATCCTTCCCAAAAAAATCTTTCAGTTCCTGTTTCAGTTCATATAACAACTAACTCTTCACCAGGGAAGAAGTTCCATGTGTTTATTTTTATATTCATTATTGTACTTTGTGAACACACAGGTCATGGTTTACTGAGTACAGTTTTGAATATTCCTTTTAAATAATCTTTTATAAACATATACTCAAGGTCTTCTAACTGTCACTCACCAAGTTAAAAAGCACTTGTGGCCAGGGAAACCGGTTGCTCTACTGTTTACTTCATATCATTCCTCCAGAGAATTGGGGATACAGCTGGGTAACATCAATTTGGAAATCTGTAATTGTCACGTCAATTTTGGACACCTCAGTAAAGGTGCAAAATAGAAGAAATTTGCATTTGCTGGTAGGAAGACACTTTGTCTTAGTCACATTGGGCTATTAGAACAAATTACAATAGACTAGGTGACTAAAACAACAAACATTTTCAGTCCTAAAGGCTAAAGGCCCAAATCAAGGTGCCAGTAGATCAAGTGTCCCCTGAAGGCCCTCTTACTGTTCTGCGGATGGCTATCTTTACATTGTATCCTCAGATGGTGGAGAGAGAAAAGAGCGAAAGCAAGCACCCCCGTGACTTTTTGTGAGGGCACTAATCCTCGCCATGAGGTTTCTCCATTACATTCTAACCGCAGACCAATAGCCCTACTTTATAACAGCATCACAGGTCACAGTACTCTCTTGCAGTATGTTATTACCCATCCTCTTCTCTTCCTGCTTCTCATGGTCTGAGGTGACTCCATTTAGTCTGCTCAGGAAAAGGTGCTAATTTTAAAATTATCTGCCTCAATTTTCCCATGCATGCCTCCAAGTATTTTACAGATCTCCTCTCCATTAAAGATGTTAGAAATAGGACAATTGACATTAATATATTAATACCAGGGCCAGCAAACTATTACATGGACTGAATGAGCCTGCAGTCCCTATGTGTAAATAATGTTTATGTGGAATGCACCCATTCGTTTGGTTGCTTTTGCTCTGCACTCTCAGTATGGAGTAGTTAGTAAGTAGAACATACAACTCACAAAATCTAAAATATTTACTATGCAGCTCTTTTCATAAAAGTTTGCTGGCTCATGTTTAATATATCACTCATGTGGAACTGTAAGAATAATTCAGGATGTAATTGATTTGAAAGAGTCCTGCTATATAACAGAAGGTGGCCACTGTAGTCTATCTCATTTTTGCTTGACATGAGCATTGTAGAAACAACCCAGTGAGCACACGTTCTGATAAATAATGATGACACAGAGCTCATGAAATGATGAATGCTGAAAGTGCAGGCATCCAGCACATCATCAAGATAATTTGACAAATATGCCACAATATTCTTATGATTGAGACTGAGAAATAGCAAACTGCAGCAAGGGAAGATGAATTTCATAATTAGTATTTTCTAAATAGTTTGTGGGAATCTACACAATAATTCTCTGTAATGTACTTCAGAGTCCTGCCTTATTCGACAGTTTTATTGGGAACTATTTGTTATGTTCTAAGCAAAGCTGTGCATGAGAAACTTGGGGGCAATAGAGTAAATATACTGATGAGAAGAATAGTGATCTCAGTAGACTGAAACAAGGGGGTAATAATGCCCAGATGTCATGCAACAGGAATTCAGGGAAAAGTCCTAAATGTTTTGTACACAAAACCATTTGCACAACAATAAAAGATTGGTCTCAGACTTTAGCATCCTAGTTGGAAATGCTGTATATTTGGGTTTAGTTGACAGAAAACTCAATACAATTTGACTTAGTGTGGCATTTACCAAGAACATGTAATTACGTTACTACATATCAATAGGCCTCTATGTCCAGAACAAGTACGGAGATAGTGACATGATAAATATCCAGATGGTGTGTTGTTTGCACTGTATTGAGCTTTCAGAGAAACTTGCACAGATTGGAACTTGTCTAAAGGAGACAAAATAGAATGATAAGCGGCTTGAAGCTAAGTTAGAAGAATAAAATTGAGAATGAAGTGATTATTTATGATACCATGATGGTATCCTCAAATGTCTGAAAGAGCAACCTGAAATTTTTAACTTAGCACAATTTTTGTATCAGTGTTAAACAAACCACTGTTGACTCAACTAGCAAGAGGAAAAACACTGCTTGATATCACGCATGTGAAATCTAAAAGTTTTGGCCTGTTAGAAGTTTAGAGTAGAGCAGTGGTTATCAGAGGCTTTAGAGAATTGAAGCTAGGGAGGGAAGGGGAAAGGTTGCTTGATGGGTACTAAAACAGAATTCAGAAGTAAGAAGTTCTGGAGTGCTATACCATAGTAGGGTGACTATAGATAATGGTAATGTATGTATTTTTAAAAGCTTTACAAAAGAAATTTGTATGTTTCACCATAAAGGAATGATAAATGATTGAGGAGGTAGATGTATTTAACCTGACTTAAATATTGCAATATATATATATATATATATATATATGCGCATCAGAGTCACATGGTAACTCATAAAGATGTAGAATATTTACCATTTTATGTATGCATTTAAATATTTACCTTCAAATTTTAAGAACCAAAAGACAAGACTTATTGTAGTTATATATACGTTCATTACCACTGAAGCCATAAAAGCAGATGATGAAGGTTCACTTTGGGTTCAGAGGTTAAGCTAAGGTTTTCCTAAGGTCTTTAGAATATTCTGGGATTCATCACTTTTTTAGACTTCAGGTACTGTGTTGTTGTTTCAAGATAATGGCTGGCTCCACCAAGTAATTTGCCCTGATATTCCTGATCCTTCATAAACCGGATACCTGTCTACATATTCACCTTTGTTTTCCACTATGCCTGTCTTGAACCTTATAAAGTTGATGATTCTTGACCATTTCTTACATACATAAAATAATGATTTCATATGCTTAAATCTAATAACTTAAATTTTCTGAAAACATGTTTTAAACACTCAAACAACTAGCCATCTATGGTTTGGTTTTCCTAACATAAAATAATGACAACACAGAATTCTCTCTCTCTCTCTCTCTCTCTCTCTCTCTCTCTCTCTCTCTCTCTTTCTCTCCCTGTCTTTGTCTCTCTTCAAAGACTTCATTTATTTTGTTTCAATTTATTTGATCATCCATGAAGCCTTCTTTAGTTATTCAAGCAATGTATTTATAAAATTTCTCATCTAGGACAATGATATAGTTTTATGTGGTTGAGTTTTTCTAAGTAAGGTCAGGATCTCATGACTTCCATATTCAGCTCACACCTGGCTACAGTGTGCCTCTCCAAGCAGTAGGGCCTCAACAATCAGCTACTGATAATCAGAGCACAAAGTTTAAAAATGACCAACCACTCTGCCTCTAAGAGGAATTGATCCTGAGTGGGAAAAAAATGGTATAATTTCACACAGATTCTCTCACCTATGGCTCACTTAAAAATGTGACTATTATGCAATTCTCATTCCTTGCATTTAGCAGAAACAAAGCTGAACATTTGTAGGTATATGCATATTAGGAGGGATTTTTGGCAATATTATTACCAGCATTGATTGTGTGAAATTATGAATTAAGCAGTTCTGCCAAGGCTGGTCTAATATTCCTTTCTGCACAATGAAGTAAATCTTCACTTTCTACATTTACTCCCATTTTCATCCTTTTCTCCCCTGGAAATTTGTTTTGCAAAGTGCGTTTTAATGCATTTATCTCTATCCCTCAGCTTGTGAAATTACTCATCCCTGGGCTGCATAATTGAGAGGTATCTTATTACACCTATGGGACTGAAGGCTTTATGAATCATGTCAACATGAGAAAAAATATTTGTGTAAGAATCACTGGATTTATGTGAAAAAGATACAAAGAATTTTTAATAGCCCTGACTCTTACTTCAGGTAGGCTTATAAGCCAGAATTTCTGCACATGCAAGCTGCAAAACCATTATCATGGGCAACATTTCAGTGTAAAAATACCTTCACACAGGCAGGTGTTTTTTTAACTGGGAATTTAGAGCATGTATTTTCATTGACTTCTCCTTAGAAACCTAAGATTTAGACATGTTGGAAAGGAAAGTATTCAACCTCAGATTTGCACATGGCAAACCTTTAAAATTGGAATTACAATTTTGCATAGGGACACATGTGGTGTGGGAAGAGTGTGATTATATATCGTTAAAGAAAAGCTACTGGAGTGCCTTAAGGGTGGATATGAAATCCTCTGCACATTCTGCAGAATATCAAGTAATTTTTCAACATATGATAGCTACTTTCTACTTGAAATCGAGGATTTGTTTTTATTAACAAGATATTTTGGAATTCTAGGTTCATGACGGGCAAGATACTCTGTGTGTGCATGCATGCATGCATGTATATGTGTGTGTGTGTGTGTCGTCTTTTATAGTATCATTTATATTCATTAAAATGAACATCAGTCTTTCAGACAGTTTTAGAATATCAGCGGTTCCTTGTCACCTTAGGAATCACATGAAATTTAATGAAAGATATTAACTCCAGTGGAGCTTTTGTAAATGAATTGGCTAGCAGCGATATTCTTGCTGGTCCCAGGAAAATATGATTAGAAGATACAAAGTCTGAGATTTTCTACCTCACCAAAATATCACCCTTGCTGATGCTACTTTTCTCTTGATCTTCTTTTATATATTATAACATGCTTTTAAAAATTATCTTCATGCTGGGCGTGGTGGCACACACCTTTAATCCCAGCACTCAGGAGGCTGAGGTAGAAGGAGTGTTGTGAGTTTGAGGCCGGCTTGGGCTACAATGTGAGTACAAGGCCAGCCTGAGCTACATAGTGCGACCCTGCCTCAAAAAAACTAGGGCTGGGAATTTGGCTCAGTGGCTTAAGTGCCTGTCTGGCAGGTGCGAGGTTGTGAGTTTGATCCCTGGTGCTGAAAAAAAAAATTATCTTCATAAAAATATCTGAAGTCCATGAGTGTAAATGAACATAAATCACTGAAACTGGAAGTGGTAGTGTATATCTCTAATCTTAAGACTCTGTGACACTGAAGCAGGAAGAACTCAACTCTGAGTCTAACCTGGGAAATTTAGTGACTTTTAATACCCTGTCTCAAAATTGAAAACTAAAACTAAAAAATAAAAATAAAAAAAACTGAGAAAACAGATCATTGAATGTAACACAAAATACCTGTCCTAAAAAAATGACACTTAGATTCCATCCAACTTTCATGCTTTCATAGAGAAACTAAGTATACAAATTAATTATTGAAAAGCTAGATTCACAGAAAGTGTGTCCATTCCTTTTTGACATAGTTTTAAAAAGTCTATTTTGTCAAGTGATCTTTCCCTGACCTGAAATGAAGTCATAGGCTAAAAGTAGTGTCTTTCTAGCTACTATCAGGTATTAATGAGTAGTGTGACAGAATAGTCTAATTTTCTAGGTATTAAAAAACTTAGTGTCTGTATTAGTTAGCTCAGGCTTTCATCACAAAATACCCTGAAGCAGGTGATTTAAGCAACATAAATTTATTTCTCACAGTTCCAAAAGTTGGGAATTCCAAGATCAGGGTAGCAACTGATTCAGTCACTGGTGAAAGCCTACCTCCTGAGCTGAAGACAGCCTGCTTCTGGTTGTACCCTCCTAAAGTGGCAGTGAATATTTTCCTTTTCTTATGATGTCGTCAGTCCTATCAAGTTAGGGTCCCATCCTAAAGACCTCTATCCTTAATTATCTTTTTTTTTTGATTGTTAAAAATTTTATTAGTATATATTTGTAACAGAGAATAATTACATTAATCATGGGGAATGAGTACATGTGCATAATCCCTCTTAACTCTTTTTACTTCCCCCTCCCCCAACCCCTTCTTCCTTCCATCTCTTGGTCCTCTTCCTATTTGCAAAAAAAGCCCTACTGCCAAATATAGTCACAGTGGGGATCAGGGTTCAACACAGGAACTGGGGGTAGGGGAGGCACAATTCAGCCTATAGCAATAAAATTTTTTCTGTCTTATCTAATTCATAGCTGAAGTCTGACTAGACCAGTTTTGGGAAAGTATCCACTTTTCTCAGGTGTGTTTAATTTTTCTTGGATTTTATAATGCTCCCCCAGTCACAAAGTCCTTCTCTGTGATGTGGAGGAGGAAATCAGAGGAACTGGAATTATTAGCTCTCTTAGCTGTCCAAGAACTTGCGCAGATCTCACAGAGTTGGTAATTTTGGGGTGTGCCTGAGGTCCTTTGATGATACTTTCTGTTTCTTGAGATTTCTCTTCCCAAAAACCCAGTGCTTCATGGTGTCTACCCTAGTTTTCTATATATGGCAGCCTCCTAGTTCTTGCATCTAGGTGTACTACAGACTCTTCTGTCATGTCAACATGACTCCTTAATTACCCTTCCAGGTAACTCTGATCGGCTTCTTTCTGAAAGCCATGGAAATGTCTACCCTAGCTCACAAAGATAAAATAATCATCTAAGCTAGCACTTATTAAGGACCAAACCCTGTTGCAAGCACTTAACATATTTCAATTCATTTCATTGTCACGGCATTCATTTGAATTACTTCCAAAACCTAGTAGCACAACCAGGAACACTCAGTTAAAAAATGGCAGAGATCAAGTACAAACTCTGAAGACCCAGAAGCTACACTCTGGAACACAATACCACACTGAGCCAGTAACCAAGATGTTTCTCTTCCCCTGAGTCTGTCATCAGAGCCCACCCTAGACTCAGTCACCAGACCAGGGAGAAGTCAGGGACAATTCTTTGTTTCCCCCTAATCAAGGAGCACACATTAAGTTCTGCTAGGATTTTACTGATGTGCCCCACTCGGTGTAGAAACATCAACTCCCCTTTCCATAAGAATGAGGACAATAACCAGATCCTAATGCCTCTGAAAAATTTCTTTTCAAAGAATCATTGTAGAGTCAGTGTGGTGTTGTTGGGTAAAAGATGAATGAACAAACTTCAGGGCCCTTTATTTATAATTCTACTTAGATGACCTAGGACTTCCATTGGAACAGATGGGTATTTGGCACCTGATACTTTCACGTTGGAGGCCTCAGCATAAATTGCCAAGAGAGGAAGTATCCCATTTTAACATTCTATTTGGTGAGTTATTCGATGTTACTTAATTAACTAGCTGCTAAGTCAGAAAATTGCTCTCTGGCTAGTAATAAAGAAAATTAATAAACCTCTAGGGATCAAAAATATAGGATAAAATGATAATGTATAAAAGCAAGTATATCTCTGGGGATACAGATATAGGTTTAATCTAATATCCACTTTCTTTTTTCTCATAGCTGAAATGCTCTGCCTACAACACAAGCTATGTGATTCAGGGAAGGTTTTTTCCAACTCTCTTGATTCTAGGAAAGGATATACAGACTCAGTACAAATCATCAAATTCTATTCTCTTGACACAATGGCTTGTTGAGGGATATAGTGTGACTTCATTTTAGCTTAGTCAGTTTCCTTAGGCTTACCCTGGAACTACAAAAAAATAGATGCTTTTCTTTTCCTGGGCTCATAAAACTGGTTAGGTCAAATTAGTAGTCAGGTTTCCCATCAATTGAGATGGTCTACTCAAGTATGAAGCCAAAATGTACAAAAACAGTCCAAAAGCACAGATGAAAATCTCAGTGACTTATCAGAAACCCTAGATCTATCAAATCTGAAGTCAAAGACCTGAAATGTTCAAATGTTTTTGACAGTTAAGCCATTTATCAATTAATTCACAACTTAAAGAATCCTAAAGAGTATTGTTTGCAACATTAAAGAAAGGTGAAAAGGTTCCATAGGGGTTATCATGGGATGTGGATTGATCTTCCTGACACTCACAAAATTATATTTCATATGCATTAATTTCCCTTCATCTACTCCCCAGTCATAGTACAGTAGATGCCATATCTACATCCTTTCAGCAAACACATTCTGTAGACTGATGAGCTTTCAACTTCAAATACCTGAGACTCTATTTGAAGTTTTCTGGCCATGGAAGACTTTTCTGCTCTTTTGCTGATAGTCTAAAATCTCTGGGCAGTTCATGCTGCCTGGAAGCAATATTTAACAAATGACTGTCGAAGTTTGGAGATAAATAGCCCAATTTCCTTTTGCCTCATTTGCCATGACATGCAGCCTACCAGAAGTGACTACAGCCACAGAGGTTATCTGTTTAATAATGAATCTTTAACTTCCTTCCCTCCTCTAACTCACTACATTTCACTTTGGTAATGGTTTTGTAAGAACATGTTCCAAGTAAAGTACTTGCATTCAAGATCTGCTGGGGGAAAAGCCAATCTAAGACACATGGCCTCCAACATACTTATAGGTACAGTGTTCATGATTAACACTGTCACTGGACATGAGCTCTGTCCATCAGACATTAGTACTTCTGGGCTTTTACAAACACTTCAAGTGACATTGCACTCAGGAAGCATCTCTGTCGTCAGGAGAAAAGCAGAGAGGATCTCTTTAGTTATATACATTTTCAATAATGAAGCTCCCAATTAGTTCATAAGAGATCCACATTCCAAGGCAACATGTTGTCTCACCTCACAACCACAGCAACAGAGCAGCAAGACAATTTCTTAAGAAAGGAGACATTGGAACATCAGAATCTGTTTTCTCTCTTATCTAAAGGAAGAACAGTGAAAAAAGAATCACTTTTCAATATAACTTATCATGAATTCTGGGACAGTTTTAAGAGTAGACTACACCAAGACAAATGGTATAAACTGGAACTGCCAAATGTAACCAAAGATACAGTTAGCCTAGCCAAAACCCAAAGGAAAAAAAAAAATCGGTCTGTTAAATGAAAAGGTTTTCAAATTCACCCCCACCCAAGTCATAGGCTAAGCAAGACTTTCATGCTTCCAAAGTGACCTGCCCTCCTTTGTCAAGTCTTACATTCTAAAATTGCCTTTCCAATTGCCAACATGCTACTAATACTACCTTTTATTTTTGCTTTTCCCAAACATGATTTATGCTACCTAAGACATAAGCACTTCTTTGGCCCTCCAGGAACATTTGCATTCCAACAAGAAATGCTTGTTGAATTATTGGATGTACTATTTTGAATAGATTAGTGTGGCACGTATGGTTTTTTTTTTTTAAATACAAAAAATGCACTTGGGGACAGAGAAACTTTCATATATTCTACTAAAAGAGAAAATGAGCTTACAGCGCTAGATTCTCAGCACAGAGATTTTCAGATGAGACTCAAGGTAGATCCCTGCCTTTATAGATTTCTAATTCTGTATCCCAATATGTGAAGCACATGTACTAAAGCTTTACAGGGAAAAGGCCCTACCCTGGGCTGTGCCTTCAGGATTTGGAGTGCAGGGATAAGTGGAATCTGTTTACACACGTAGTTTCATGTGTTGTGATTTGAGTATCTATCCCTCCCCAAACATTAATTAATCTACATTTTTTATGACCAAGTTTCAGAAAGTCAAAAGTTTCCTTTTTTAATCCCTTGATCAAGATGCCATTGCCTCAGCATTTTTCATAAACTTTATGCAGAAATTCTACATTTGAATTCATCATATGGTCATAATCTCCCAAATTGTTGCTCTTTCTTTCCATTTTGTGAGCAAAGGAAAAAAGAAACATGCATCTATTTGCACACTTACTCATATGCACGTATGTCCACATGAATGCAAATTTCTTCACGCCATTTAGATGTAGGTTTTTCAGGAGGAAAACAGTTAAATTTGAATTCAGTCATGCATGATTACTCAGATAATGTTTTGAAATTTTCCAAAATGTTCTTTTGCATTTCTGAAAAAAATAACCTTTGCCTTGAACACATAATGTGTCTAGAGGGAGCTTAAGAAATTCAAAGGAAAACAAACTAATTGCATCACTTAGCAATTGACTGCATCTACTAGTAACACAGAATTGACTATAGTGACTTAAAATTTGAAAGTTTTCTTCTTTCATTGAAGGAGGTCCAGAAGTAGGCCCTCCAGAATAGGTCTGGTGGCTCTATAAAGTCATCAAGTATCCAGACTTCTACTCCTGTTTTGTTCCACCATCTTTAATGTACAGCTTAAATTTTCAAAGTCTTAAGATGGCTAGTGGGATGTCACCATTAAGGTGACAGCTAGGAAGAAATAAAAGGATGGAGACCACTTAGGGCTTGGTGTTTCTCTGGAAAGCAGAGCAAGACAGAATAAGCAAATGGCCAACTTCATATGCCCTTGTGTAATTTGTCTGTTTGATAAACACTTACTTTAGTTAACACTCAGTCATCTCTTGGGTAAATGCCATTTTCTCTATAGTTTATCTTTTCAACTGCTTCTCTGTAAAGTGATAATCTCTGGAGGGAGAAGTATGCATTTCGGTGATTCAGGGTCTTTGGCAGAGGAATGCAATTGCCTGGTTTACTAATGGATCCACACTGACATCCTTGGGGTTTTTTTGTGGCTAGTGCTCTTACTTCCTACAGGGTAAATGCCCTACTGGCTTCAAGTCAACATTTGTAGCTATTTTCGTAAGGGTACATTCTTTGGCTGATACAATGTATACTACATCTTTATGTTATTGATTCAATTTCCTCTCAGTTCTTATAGAGTATAAAGTCACATACCATTTCTACATCCTAAATACATGCTCCTCAGAAATCTTCCCTTTACCTGTGATCTCCGTTTAGTGTCTATACTACACAGAAAATGCAAGAAGCTCTGGAGTGACCCTAGAAATTCTGTGCATCATCACTCTACTGGGCCACTCACGTGTCCATCAGTCTCCTTCTTAGGTACCAAGAAGAGAAGCAGCACAAGAGTACATTGTCCATGATATACCATCATTCATCAAACATGCTGCTTCTCTCTGGGTCAAAGCTACAAGAAGGAAATGTGGATGTAGCACCTGACCTCTTGGGAACATTAACATGTTTTCCACTTTTGTGTTTCTAAATACATGAATTCATAAACTTGGCACTAATAGAACTAAAGTAACCATCTGGTGAAGGAAGATTAGAATTTATTACAAAAGGAAACCATTTATTACACTGGGAATGAAAAACGGAAGGAGATATTCAGCTGGTGATATGCAAATAGAGTAATGCAGAAAGAAGATTGCCTCCCAAGCCAGGATATTGTCTTGAAATATGATCTCCTAAACTTTTTTCTTCTGTTTTCCTCACCCTTTTGCATTTCAATAAGAAAGGAAGATCCATATCATTTCTCCCTGTGTAGAGAACATTTTCCCATGTGCATTAAGATTTTCAAAGAGGCTAGAGTCATAAAGGAGAGCAGGACAGAGAAAAGCTCCCAGGAGATAACAGAAAGAAGAGGTGGTAGTAAGATAAAAGAAAAGGAGATAATAGAGCTATTAATTAACTACAGAGTAAGACTATTAGAAATGATCATAATCTTGAGGTTTAATCATCCATACTAACCCAAGATCTTGTCAGGTAGAGGAAGCTAAAATTTAGCTTTCCTAGTTACCTTTGGTCTCTATATAGCAGAAATAGGACATCAAAATGGTCAAGAATCTGCCATGGACTTTGAAATGTGGGTGGTTTTGTCACTGACAAGGCAGCTCTATAAAAAGAGTTACAAGGTAGATAGCCAGATGAATCTGAAATTAGCATCATAATATGGTGCAAAAGGTCCATAGTACTATCAGAAACTGAGGTGAAATTGAGAATTAGTCTATTTCTAGAATACCCCTACCTTCCTCAAGTGTTCAGAGGTTGGACTTTTGGAAGGTAATTAGATGATGTGTGCACTATTGGTGATTTTCTGTTAAAAAGTGGCGGCTGGTCAGAAGAGGCAGATCCCTGGGGCATGACCTGGAAGGTTATATTGCCCTGCCTGACTCCTCCCTTCAGACCCTGCTTCCTGACCACTATAATGTGAGCAACTTTCTTCCTTAGCAGACCCTTTTAACATACATGTTTTGCCTTGGAGCCAGCCAATTATGAATTGAAATATCTAAAATCCTTGAGTCTAAATAAGCTTCTTCTTTAAATTGTGGGTATAGGGTACCACGTCTCAGGAACAAGAAAATAATGAAGATGCTAAATGATTCACTGTTTTATCTCAACGATGGGCTCTTGCCATGCTATGAGACAATCCAGAATGTATTGCACCCTTTCCCATCCCGGATTGACACAGATCCTTAAATTAATAAGCAGCAACAAGGTAGAGAGAAAGCACTGCTCCAGACACTTGGGGTTGGTAGTACTGGGGAACATAAGCCCAAGGATGAAGATGCTTCTCCATCTCACCCTTAACCCCAGATACTAAGTCACTACTTAGGAAAAAATGTAGAGGAGAAAATCTGACTACTAGACTACTAAACTTTCACAGAGAAACTCAGTTTTAGTTATCTAAAGCAATTATATGAATTATCTATGTGGGTTAAATTTAAATTGGGTTGGGTGTAGTGGTTGTAGTGGTTGTTCTTTGCCCACATGGAGCTACATTAAGAATCTGTTTTTACTTCTATTACTGGAGAAATCTTTTTCTTATATTATGATTAAATTCCAACCCATTTACTTTCTCCCTAATTTCAACATCCTGGACATGCTGCACAGTAAACTTCCTTTGCATTGATGTTTAGGAATAACCCAATCTCTTTTTACATTTTCATCAGTTATGTTGATAAGCTGAACCAAGTCAGTGAAGAAAGCTTCACAGGTGTGAATAAATATTTAGCTGGAGACCCACTAGAAAAAATATTTCTTAGTGTAGGGGCATCTTCTGTTACATTTCCCCCTTGTTTTAGTTTCCCCTGAAAATCTTTGTTGTGCATATTACATATGATCTTTTGAGATAAGGCCCAACTAAAAGCAGTAATATTAGGGTTGTCAGTGATCTTAGCCAAAGTCCCCAATGTTATTTTATTACAGAGTTTTTCCCTAAATTGCTTTTTAGGAAGAGATATAACTGAGGCCTCTCTGCTCTGTAACGTTACTCTGGCAAGGGAGTAAGGGAGTTAATCTGATCTAGGAGAGCATCCAATGTGTCTTGGACTCTCATCAAATCTTGGCCAAGTGTTGATTGATTGTTTTGTTCTCTTGGGGCAACTGTCCATAGAGTTTAAGGCAAAAAAAAAAAAAAATCAGCTGAGACGGGGCAGGGAAGCAAAGATTAGGGAAGTAAAACAAAAAGTACATCTAGCAGGGGGGCAGGGAGGCAAGAACTGGGGTAAGCAGAATCCAGGTCAATCAACAAAAACCACAGCTAGCAGAGTGGCAGGGAAACAAGGACTCTGGTAAGTAGCCTGAAAAGACACAAAACTCAAGGGGAATAAGTATGGAACATTCCTGTGAATATGTTTTCAGGCTTCAGCCATGTATGGACTGGTCAGCATCCAGAGGAGGGCTTTGAGTGTTTTTTCTTTTTAAAGTGAGTCTTAGAGGAGCTGTCTGGGTAAATTTTTCAGTGGATGTAAGGCTAGATTTCTGAAACTTGCAGAAGTAGTTAATATGTACCTGGGTTATATATGTGTGCAGGAACATCTACCGGTATAGCTGGACTTTTAACTGGTTACAAGCTGTACATAGTTTTATGTTTTATTTTTGTGTAATCTATCCTTAAATAAGGAGAGTCCACTAGAATACATTACAAGAGGTCAGGGCCAGTGACACAGACACTTAAACCTGAGCTGGCTGTAGGTGTATGGGTGCCAGCACTATGGCTTGAGCTTGCAGAACAAATGGTGGGGGAAGGTCTGGCTCTGATCTTCCAGGAATACTAGGTAACGTTTTTCTGGCTGGGGTTGATATTTCATTCAATTGAATTCCCAGGGTGGGCTTAGGCCTCTGGACCAGATTATTTTGAGTCATTGGTGGCAGGTTTCCAAATAGCAGTTTGCTGTACAGATCATTCTTGCAGGAAAGTTTTGTCCAGAATAGTTTTGTCTAAGGTGACCACAGCATATCTATCCTGTCAGACTTCATTCCTAACAGAGCTACTTCCATCCATAAACAGGGTGCACTCAGCATCTGTCAAGGTGTCCATTTTTTTAGAACAGTTCATCCTAGTCTAACATGTGCACCTGGACAGCAAGGTCTCAGTCTAAGCTGAGTTTGTCAGCTTTCTTTATCAGAAGGACAGTGGTTGTTAGAGCGTGGAGTCTGGGAGGAGCATCCCTTCATGACTGGATCCAAATAATTTCACATGTAGGCCACTCCCAGTGGCTAATGGTCTGAGTAAGCATCATTGTTTTTGAGAACTCAAGAACCCAGATTTTATAGAAGCCAGCAGATCTAAGAAATTTGTGGAGTTTCTTTCATGTACCTAGTTTCTGCCAGACATTGTAGCTTTCCAGCAGGCAGCTTGGTTGTCATCAATCAGAAGTGCAGTTAAGAGGAAACAAGTTTTTGAACCTCTGAGAGGTTAAGTCCAGGTCAGTTGACTTTTGATTCCAGAACTGGGGTCTTTACAAAGAGGGGCTGTCTGATGGAAGCCAATCAAAGGCAGAAAAAGCCATTCATTCTTTAGGTTCAGGCAGGTGTACCAGCAGGCTGTGGGCAGCAGAAGACTGAGACAACATATAAAGAGGGTAATCAAGTTGCCATTGGAAGCTTGGAGATCTTGAATTGGCTTTACAGACATAAAAGTCATATTTCAGCAGTTAGACAGCCTATACTGTTTGCTCAGGGGATCATAATTGAGCTGGAAGAGACAAAGAAATCTTAGAGGAAAAGTGCTGGTGGTTTCGCAAAATCTGTTGTCAGAATCTCCCTGAAAATAAAGGAGGAATTCTTAACCCCTTGTGGCAACTGAGTCTAAGTGAGTTGGCCTTTTATCTCAGGATATTCCCAGTTGAAGGGGCTTATGGGAGTAACTTGCAAGCCAAGGAAGGCATCTTTTAAATCTAGAACAGTCCAAAAAGGGTATATGGTTTGGGAACTGCAGGGTGCATGGTGATGGCTGCATTGTTGATGGCACAGAAATCTTGCCCCCAAGGTGATTAACAGTCTATCAGGCTCATGTGTGGCTGGATGCCTGTTTGTGCTTTCTATGACATCTGACAGCAATAGGGGGTGAGGGGTCGTGGTGAGATGGAATGATTCATGACCAGGTCCAGAGGCAAGTCCTCAGTTCATGCCTGGGAAGAGTATTTTCAGAACTTCAGGATTGTGGT
The DNA here is from genome assembly GCA_004363535.1 of Dasyprocta punctata. Lineage (NCBI taxonomy): Eukaryota > Metazoa > Chordata > Mammalia > Rodentia > Dasyproctidae > Dasyprocta > Dasyprocta punctata. The sequence goes on from RJWM01006651.1 coordinate 58,025, forward strand.
TATCTGTCTCAGGTTATTGTAAGTGTCATTTTCATTTCAGGGAACAATCAGAACTGAAAGTGCAGGATTAAATGAGAGGGAGGCTGACTAGCTTGGTACTGAGGAGATGACTGCTTCTAACTTGAAGCGGTGATCTCTTCCCAGAAGCACTATGGTGTCTGGCTTACAAGGGAGATGACCTCCCAGGCTGCAAGTTTTGTGCCTGGCAGAAGAAGTGAGAGGCAAGAGTTCTAGTTGCCCTGATGATGGTACTATGGGCTCTTGGTGGCCCACTTTAAGAAGGGAGCCTGGTCTGGCCTAGTCTGGGCCTGTCAGACCGATGAAAGGTTTGTCATCTGATCCAGATGGAAGCTTTTGAGAGTTTTATATTTTTAATCTGAATGGGTTTCTATTTTTTGTGTCCATAGTTCTTTTAACTCATAGCCAGAGGGTATGGTCATCTATCAGACTTGATTTTCTTATGGATGTCAGGTGCTTTTCTTTTATCAGGTTTCTGTGTAGCAGTGGTTGATGTACTTTTTGCCCTTCTTTTTGATGTCTTTGAGAAGTGCTCAACTGATTTTAGGTTTCTAGGCAGAGCGACCTTTGGGAAAGACCATGCAAACTCATCTGTCAGGGCTGACAGTCCAATTTTTCCTCAGTCAAAATGTTGAACTCAGAAGGAATTGCTAACAGCCATCTCAGGAAACAGAAAGACTGTGTCCTCCTCCCTTTGGGGACTGATGTGAGCCACTCAAGTGGGAAGCCAGGAATCGTCCCCCAGACCCCTGAGAGGACTCGAGATATTTCAAGGGCATGCCTTCCCATTAGGACCTAAAGAGGTCCACGCTTGGTCTGAAAAGGCCACAACCAGGGACCAAAATCATCTGCAATGTTGATCTTCCCAACTGATGCACCAGCTGCAATAGCAAGCAGAAACAACAAAACAAACTCCAGGATTTAGAGTCAGATTTATTTATATGAACAGGTACTGATCAAGCTCATTCCCAGAATATCAGTCCCTGATCTCTGGTGGTCTAGAGTTTATATGAGATAAGCAAGCAGGAAGTACAGTGACAGAATGGCTTGTCAATTGGGGATTGGTTTATACAATGTGTATCATAGTGACCAGCTATGCATCACAGTGACCAGCTGTTTCTAAGAGGCAGAAGCAGCTGAAACTGAAACAGGCTCTATTACCTGGGCAAATAACAAACTGAAGTATACTGACTGGGAGGGTGGGGCATCTTCTGTTACACTACTACTTTGTTCCTTTTTTTTTTTTTCTTTTCTTATTTCCTTTCACCTTTTCTTTCAGAAGTAGCCAAGCATCCTTATTAAAGATGTTGGCTGTTGGAGCAGAATGTGTATGTATTGACTACCTGAGAGCATTTGCAGAAAAATTGCCTAAATGGTGAGTTCCACATATGAATTTACTTTGCAATCATGAGAGACTTTCTATAAAGTCAGCTTTTTCTTCATTCTTTTCCATACGTTTCAACTGGGATATGAGTACTCACATATGGGAGTGGACCAGCAAATGTAAGAAATTACCAAGTGAAATTTTCTTAAAGAATCAATTATGCTTACAGACATGAACAAAAATCATTATTAAGCTCCTGTGAAATTATGCTTCAATTGGTCTTCAAAAAAATTTAATACTTAAATCAGGGAATCTCAAACTATGGTCCCAAACCAACCCATATGCTTTTCTTGAACCAAAGAGACCCATACCAGCAAATGTCCTTGTTAAATAGAGAATAGAAGACTTGGTTTTTGTATAACCCCTTAAAAACTCAAAAGTGATCATATTTTAGAGGAGAATGTTCCAGAGCAACTTTTTGCCACCAAAGTTCAGTAAAAAAGTCAGTCAAATTTTGATACAGTATATGATTTTACTACATATTCCATGTTTGTAATATGAATTTTCAGAAGTAACTGGAACTTTGAATGTTTATATAGGAATTATCAATCTTAAATAAGTTAAGAAGTGTCACTTAGATTTTGAAAGAAATAAGATTACGAGATTCAATTTATATAAATATGACATTTGGGGACCAGATAATGTGTGTGTACTTGTGTGTTTGTTTTCTACTCCATAGTTAAGTTTGTTCTGCAAGTTACTAGCTTGCTTAAAAACTTTTTGGAAACATGAACGCAGTTCCAGTCATAACATTTAGACTTTTGTTTCAATCCCATAATAGTTAGCTTAAGTAATGTCTAAGTATTTCTTTAAGCCACAATATCCTATTTTCAGCAACAGACTCTAAATCATCACACAGTGTAGCTGCTACTTTCTGAGTCAGAGTAAGTTCTCATGTGGAGCAGTCATGAGTTCCTTTGAGCCTTATCAACTTTTAAAAGTAAGACTGGCCAAGAAGTGTATTTAAACCTCTGCATTAATGGAATAAGTCAGGAAAAAATCTGTCTGTATACTTTGCTTCTGATTTACTTCAGTGTTGGCATTTTTTGTCTCATTGAGCAGAATCGCCTATTGAACGATTAAAAAGTCAAGAGCTATCTTTAAAATTACATTGATGTGTAATTAAGGAAAAGTTATTTTTGTTATCAGCACACAGTAATTCAATTGGCCAAAGTTAAGAAAGCATATAAATTCCAAAGATATTCAAAACATCTGGCTTTGGATGCTTCTCTCTTTCCATAATTGATGTGTTAGTTGCTCATGGGTGAAAGCACATACAGGATTTCTAGTGACATCTGTTTCAAGTTAGGGTTAATTGATTTTTCTCTTTCTCCAAAATACATCACAAATCAGGGGAAGAAATGTACTTATAGACAGAACTTTGTGTTTAAATGCTATGTTAAGAAGGAAATACTCAATTAATACATAAACTTCTGAAACTTCTCACTGACAAATTATGACTAGTTGTAGTCACTGCCCCTGAAATCACAACAAAGATACTGATGATTGTATGTCCTAGTTACTGTGTTTAGTAATTAGTAATCACAACATCTTTTTACCAGTCATTATATTTATTAATCATGGTAACAACAACTCTGTGGGATGGACCTTGCCATTGACATGGTTTTTCAAATGAAGCACAGACATCAAAGCACAACTCTAGCAAAAACAACAGCTAGGATTCTCACCTAAGTGACCTGACAGCAAAGCCCACATTACAAAACAGCACTAATGGGTTAGAAATTGTCGAAGTGTATAGTGAGCAAGCCATCACAAGGTAATTGATGGTGACCATGTACAGAGCCTTACATGAAATGCTTTCAAAATTAGGAACTTTATACAACTGGCTATTGTAGTCAAGAACATTTAGCAAGAGGTTGTGACTGATTTTAATTCCAGTGCTTTATGAGATTTTTTGCAAGTCTCTCAACTTCTCTGATTCTGGGTTTCCTATGTTGGTCATAGCTGCCTGATGTTTCTAGTAGGATTGTTATGAAGACTCAGGGAGTTAATTGGCATTGAAATGTTTCACACACACAAAAGGATAATTTCTAAAAGCATTAAGTCAAAAACTTACTTCTCCAGAAATGGTAACAAACATTCGAGTGGATAGAGCTCCCAGTCAGAGTGCTTAGGGCGACTCTGAGCCCTATTGTAACCAACCCCATACAGAGGTCATGTGCAGCTTTGTTTATAATCTCTATCACTCTCCTGGTAATTGGACCTGTGTTGTTGGAGCCTGTTCCTCCTCTCATTCCATATGTTCCTGGCAAAGCTGCTGTTCACTTGGGGACAGCAGTGGGATATGTGACCTTCCACCCTGTAACATTTTAAGCAGCAGTAAGGATTGTGGCACAGCAGAGCCAAAGAGTCTGAGCCCAGGACTGCTGAAAGACATGCCCTAGCACCCTAGACTCAACTCGCAGTGCAGAAAACAATGTCTAACTCACTTTTTGTCTGAAGTTGTTTGGACTTTGGAGGTCTGTTTAATATATTCCTCAGAAGAACTGAAGATACTATTCAGAAGAACTGAAAGATACTATCAGATTTCATTGAGGCATTCTTTGAATAAAAAGTTGCATGAGGTGGTTTTCTATTATTGTAAATTGACACCATAGTTTAAAAAAGAAGAACAAAGATACCAATTCATTATCAGCAAACTGTGATATAATACAGGAAAACCACTGGGCTAGATCCATTTGTAAAAATACTGAAGAAAGACATAAAACATTAATAAGGAAATTGATGAATTGATTGTAATATTCTTTCTCATTTTGATTTTTTCCATTTTATCCAAGTTGTCACTGGTGTTTTGCTGTTTTTGTTGATTCTCATGGCAATATTTTCAGCTAAATCATTAATATATGTCTATGCTTTCCATTTTTTCAATATAACAAGGTCCAATTAATTCTCAAGGTTGTGTGAAGTCCTCCAAACCTTATTTTTTGATTAAGTTTTCTGCTGTCACACTATGATAGTTTTGCTGACCTAATATGACAATGAATCAAACATTTCATATATTCTTTATAATCATCTAGTAGGAAAACATAAGGAAAAAAGAGAGAGATAAGAGACAGATGCAGATTTTCACGGTATAAATGATGCTCTAAGTGTAAGTGCAGAAGTTTAAACTTGTGTAATTATAAATATTAAACTATCCTCACAAATGAAAATATTTAGTGTGATAGTTTTACTTAGTTTCTGTTGATCTTCATCTAAATAATAAAATTTAATGAGCAAATTATAAATCTTAACTGGCAGAAGCTGTACATTTAAAAAGGAATATTGTAGAGAACGGGCTCTTCTGGTATTTACTCATAGCTTCCCTCTCTGTCAAAGTCATTAATTTCCAGAGTTAACATGATTTCAGTGAAAGTAGCAAAGGATACTACTTGAAGTAGCTTAAAACATAAAACAACTTTTATATCCAAAAAGAATTTTATCATTTATCCAGGAACTATTTACCTTTTCTTCCTGATTCCACAAGCTTTGTCCTAAGACTTATCTCTTCCACCTTATTGCAAGGTGACCAAATAGTGCATCTTTATTGCAGAGAGAAAGAGAGAGAGAGAGAGAGAGAGAGAGAGAGACAGAGACAGAGACAGAGACAGAGACAGAGACAGAGGCAGAGGCAGAGAAACCAAAAGAGAAAAACAGAGAGGGAAGCGGAGAGAGGAGAGAGAGAGAGAGAGAGAGACAGAGACAGAGACAGAGACAGAGGCAGAGGCAGAGTCAGAGGCAGAGGCAGAGAAACTAAAAGAGAAAAACAGAGAGGGAAGCGGAGAGAGGAGAGAGAAAAAGAGAGAGAGGGAGAGAGAGAAACAGCTATATATTTCTATTGTGTCTTTTAAGAACAATTTTCTCAGGTATCTCCAAGCAAATTTTCCTTTGCATTTTCTTGTTGGAATTATACATGTGACCATTTCCATTTCTATTGCCGGAAAGATGAACAGCTGTCTTTAACAAATATTCACCTTTTTTGATGAAAGAGACCAGACTCCCATAAAGTAAATGGTTTCCTAATGTTTGAACAAAATCGCAATCTGAATAAAGAAAAGAAACAGAGGTGGGTGAAAAGCAGTGTCTATCATTAAAATCTTTAAAGTAAATTTTTTCTTGTGAGCAACTACAAAAGGAAAACAACTAGAAAAAAGAAAGTGTAAATTTGAAATAATATCAGAAGAAAATGGAAGTTAAACAGAAATGATGTTAAATTCTCAATAAATATATAACATTGCATTTCATATTGTGACTTGAAATTGTATTAAGAGAAAATTGGTGCATCTGAAAAGTAAAAGAAACAAATTGTCTGAAAAAAAGTCTTACAGTAGCTAAATTAGGAAAAAATAAGATTATATACATTATCACAGTTGGTTAATATTCTTCTACCTCTACCCTTCTGAATGGGGTAGAGGCCTCCAATTAGCATGTAGACAGTATATTTAATTGGACTCACAGATTAAAATTTTCTACTGCAATTAATTAGACTATGGATAGACAGATATATAGTTAGATAATCTGTGTGTATTTGCATCTTACTTTAAGAACTAATACTGAGCCTAGAGAAAGAAGGAAGCAGAACTTAATTTAAATTGATTATGTTCATAAAAATATTCTTTACAAGATGCCTTGTATATATACCTGTAAAATATTTATTTCTCTGTAAAAGAATATTTTGGCACTCTGCCCCAAGTAATTTTATAAACTTAAAATCTAAGTTTTAAAATTATCTTTAATCCCTTCCATTAAATCAGATGTTTGTATGACAAAGAAATAGTTCAGTGGTATTTCTCCATCTGTCCTGTAAAGCCTGTATTTGGGGGGAAGAAGTTTACAAATGAGTACTTCCTTTCAGATGTTAAAGCAAAAGTCAGACACTTAGAAAGTTACTCACCACAAGGGTGAGGATGTGGTTTGCTGTAAGCACAGGGCATCAAAGCAGGCCCTGTGCTATTTGCTTCCTACTCAGACTCTCCTTTCTCTGCATTTCAAACAAGGTGTCCTTACCTCCAGAATAGAGGACACTGCTTTCCAGCACTCTCTCCACCGTGAGTGCACATGGGCACACTCCCATGTCTGCAACTTTTGAGTGTGGTATAAATTCCTTTACAGTGCAGACTGCCCTTCATAGGTTTGATGGCTACCTAAGGTGTCAGAACAAAGAAGATATAAATAACCATGGTGTAATATGTGAAAGAATACCCCACACATTCTTTCATTATTCATTTGGTAAGCATTTATTATCTCCCAAGGGCCATGGATAAAATTATCAAGAATGAATGATCCCTACACTTGAGAAACTTGTGACTAAAACAAAAAAGTGAGACAGAGTGGTAAAGAGTATTAAGTACTGGAAAATTAAGAAGTACCAGTAAGCCACAAAGAAGGAATTCTGATTTCCAGGATGATATTTTGTTCATAAATAATATAGGTTAACTGTATCTCACCACTACAAAATGATTACAGCCTCTTAGTAAGGGGATAACTCTGTATCTCTAATCACCAAGTAGATTTAACACTGGATTTACTCAGTCTTGCTTGGTTGAGTCGTTTTACCCACTGATTTTTATAGTCTGTTTGTAGTTCCTCAAACATTATTAATGATAAGTGTTTGCTGTCACAGTTTGTTTCACAGAGAGAGACAAACTTAGTACTTGCATGAAACTACCCACTGAAATCTATAATGGGCCTTCATGAAATCTGCTTGGAAACTGTACAATGTACTAACAGACAATGAATTGAAATGTAAATTGTTTAATATCCAGTTCTTCTAAAGACAACTTTTTGCTCACTGCTACAAGTCACTGGAAAAATTCCTCTTGAGCTAAGGTAGTTCCAAGTTGTCAGTGCTCTAAGGAGACCATAAACCATAAATCATGAACTGAAAATGTAGTGACGACCTTTTGTCTGTCCCACTAAAGTTTAGTAAAAGAATATAGATTGTTTTTTGATGAACTAGTGAATTAGCTAAAATTCTTCAGAATTCCCAAAGGAGCTTCTCACCTCTGGAAAGAAAATACAGTTAACAACTCAATATTTATCCCAGGTTTTCACAAATATTTCCCAGTATTATTCTTGCCTAATCAAAGAACAAAACTAGTTCTTTCGGGCCTCCAAGGCACAAAGTCTTAGATCTGGAAGATCGAACCCATTCATTCACTTCCAAGTTCACATAGAATGTACTTAATATTTCCGAACTAATAGTTTTTCCTGCTTCTGTTTTTTCTACAAGTCTCAAAAGATTCACCAGCAGGGTCCTGAATAATATGTACTTCTCTGCACTGATACCTTTCATTCACTTTTATGATATCTGGCAGATGACAATTGACAAAATGCAAAGAAAGGAATGTCAGTAAAGAATTCCAGGGCCTTTTTCTTTTACTTAAAATTTCCTATCATGAGAATGTAGACTAAAATAGTAGCAATCACAAAAGAATATGCTTCAGTTGACATTGATCCAAGAAAACTGAATAAGTCACAAATGGCCAAATCAATATAGAGTGCAAATATTATTTAAGAAATAGTGGACTTGAAAATTAAGGACTTTTCTTAATGGAGAACTATATGTATTTTTAATCACATATCACATAACAACTGAGACTGATAGGGTATACGTGGAATAAGGTGAACACCAGAAGAAAAACGTCCTGCAGAACTGATACAATTAGATCTCTTTGACCTATAAATCATTCACTGACACAAGTTTCGCCATGTAAGTTTGGGAACTTGATGCAAAATGAAAATGTAAGGCTGTTGTTCAAAAGTATTTAAAAACTCTAGACAGCAGAGCATAAAGCAAGAGTGTACCCCTCTGTTTGCACAGACTTTGTAATTGATAATCAAGCCCTACACTCACTCAGGAAGCCAGTCTATACTGATGGCCTACTGTACATTTGGTGCCATAATGCGAAGGACACAGGAATAAGAAGTAGAGTAGTTCTTGCCTCCAAGGAGTGTATCATCCAGTAGGGGAATTAAGTCATATTTAGAACCTGAAAGTTAAGGATTACTAATTGCTTTAAAAGTTGTTCAATACTAGGATCAGAAGAAGGAATAGAAAGCCGTCTGTGTAGGCAGCATGTTTTATATGGTAGAAATTTCTTTCTCACACTATGCAATGAACACACTTGTCATCTTTTTTATAAAGTTTTTCACTGCATTTGAAAAAGCTGCTCCTTCAGACCAGTCTGGTTTTCATCGAATCTTTGCTTAGTTAATCCTGGCTGTACTTCAGGTCTCACAGTACTATTAATTAAAAGAGTTCCAAATTGAATTTACATCTCCTGTTTTGTTCTCGCAGCTCTCCAGATCTTGTCTTCCAAGTGTTTATCATAAATTTTTATTTTTATATTTAATTTGGTGATTTTGTTTTCATTTGCTGTGAGCTTCATAAGTGCAGGAACCACTAATCAAGACCATCCTCTGGCATCTCCTCTCTTCCTAACCTGGGCCCAGGACCAGGATGGCACTTCATAGATAATTGTTACATAAATATGTATTTTAAAATACTGACAGAGGTAGATTGAGGGCCAAGAAGCTAAAAGGGAAAAATGTGTTGATAAATAGTTTGAATAGGTCTGTAAATTATAATTGGAAAATAATAGCACAACCACTTTACTGGGGATTGTGTTTCAACTTACACTGGGAAACAGAAGGAATAATGTATGAAACCATACCGTGAAAATGTTGGAGATCCTAAGTAGTTTTTGTGTAAGGTGACAATGGGAAAAATCAATGTAGATTTATTTTTTTAACCTGGGAGCTTTAAAACAAAAGCAGAATAAAAAATATATAAATTAGAGCTGTACTTAGAAGAAAAGAGGAGTTTATTTAGGTTTAAAGAACATGAAGACATGAATTTGAACAGAAGATAAGGATTTGAGGAAGAAATATGAAGAATATGAGGACAAAAAAAAAACACTTGAAACTTTGTTTATAGAGTGTTTGAATTTAATCATCTAGTTTCTCAATCTTCGGAGCCATTTTTTAAAATAGTCCTTCCTCTTTTATCTAACCTGTGGTTGAATTGGCAGAGGAACGATTAACTACAGTAGATTTGTCTCAAACAGGAACTTAAATTGAGAAATTTTGTCAAATTCAGTCTACACTCACCACATGCAAAGTTTCATTTTCAGTCATGCTAGCTTACACCAAGTTTTAGAGCACCTTTGTTTATAGCTTTGCATTCTTTAGAGTGATTTTTTTTAATGGATTGTGACAAAAATCACCGTCTAATAGAACTCTTATTATTCATAGATATCTGCGTATTCTGAAATGAAAGTGGTGCTTAAGTAAAGTCTCTCCTCACCAAAATAATCAGGAAGTAGACAAAAATTGCAAAACTAAAATGTGTCTATCCTTGAAAAAAGTTTTTTTGTTTTTGTGTAGATTAGATATATATTAGACAGAAAGTTAAATAAAAATTTTTGGATGAGCAATGTAGCTCAGTGGCACAGCACCTGCCTAGTAAGCACGAGACCCTGGGTTTGAGTCCCAATACCAAATAAATGAATAAATAAATTTTTTTAAATGATCAATTAGAATCTAACAAGTCTATTTACTAAGTTACCTTCTGATATTGATATCAAGCAACAGTACAGCCACTAGTACATCTGTGAAAAGAAGACAAATGTTCAGTTATTGCAAGACATAAATTATTTCTGTGCATTCTTTATGATATGCTGACCGTTTTACATCTTGACATCTGCTACTGAATGTGACATACAAAGCCAGGTGATAGTAAAGTGTTTTCTGGGTGTGTGATAATTATAATGCATGGTTTAAAACTCAAGAGTTTCTATTACTGGGTTTATGACTTACGTGTCATACCTAAAATTTAAACTCCTATTAAATTATCCTATGAAGGTAAATCATATCATGCTTTAGATCTTTCATTTTGAGACTTCTGCTCAATACACTCAAACTGTTAATCAATTTAATATGTAATAACTGACATGCATGATTTTAGCATGCATCGTCAATAATGTGCCAAAAACCATGCTGAATGCAGATGATAAAAATAATAATAAAATAATTCATTCCAAAGTAATTTTTGCTGCTCTAATTTCTACTCTGATAATACATTCAGAAAAATATTGAGGGAGCTCATGAGTTCGATTCCTGGTACAAAAAAAATATATTAATGATTATTTTAGGGCCAGCCAGGGATTCAGCTCAGAGGCATAGTGCCTGCCTGGCAAGCACAAGGTCCTGAGTTTGATTCCTAGTTCCAAAAAAAAAAAAAAAAAAAAAAAAGAAGAAGATTGAATGTATGACGTTACTATGTAATGTAGACTATGTGCCACTGATAATGTAAATAACTTGTGTAGATATATTTTCAAATCTCTGAAGGAAATTTATTGGGTTTAATAAGAAGAGAGAGGGAGAATAAATGTCCTTTTAGGAAAAAAGCTTCTTTATATCTGCCATGGTAATTATATTGCATTCACTTTTTAAACTTTTGTTACGTTTAAAAAATATCTTTGCAAAATGTTTCTTAATGTCCCACTATCTGCTAAACAAATTGAGGCATAGGAAATATACAATTGATTTGACCTTAAAAGAAATATCAACATTTAGAAAATCCACTGAAAAAGCTTATCAAACTGTATGCAATGAAAAAAAGCCCAAGCAACAAATTTTCCCAGTGGCAGCATTAACAGCATGATTAAGCTTTAGATAAAGAAAACAATTCCATGTCTGATTCCTTATTCCACAGCTTAACTACTACTGGCCACGTCTTGCAGATGCAGAAAGACTTTTGATCAGTAATATCAACAGCTTCCCTGACTTTGTAAAAAAGAATTGCAGAAGAAAAACTGTATCAAGTGGGAAAAACCCAACATTTACAAATATGTCTAATGAAAGTAGCTCTCTTTTCATTTTCTATTGGTTTATAAGCATAACCACTTTTATTTCCCATTGTCAAACTACATTAGAATTTGAAAATGCTCAGGCACCTCTTTGTGTTTGTGTTGATGTTCCAAATAGGCAGCGGAGGCCCAGACTGTGCTCTGTAAACCAATGATGTTTGCTAGCATCAATTATCCTCATATAATACAGGCATAATTCAATGGTCTTAGGCAGTTAGGTACTGATTAAATCTCAGTTACCTTGAGAATTTGCTTTTGGGGGTTTCCTGTTTGTTTGATTTGATTGTTTTCGTTGAGTTTTTGCTTTTATGTTTTTAATCTACAAGGTGAGTCAAGGCTTCTGACAAAAGAGAAGATTAAATTGTTAACATTTACAAAGAACACTAAAACTGAACGTTTTGCTCACCTCCCTAGAAGTCTAAGAACATGGAACAAAAGAAGGAAAGGATTAAGAAGACAGTCATCAAGCTGTAGAGACATGCTTTGCATGTCATTTTGTGAAATTTTTGAAAAAAACGAACCCTTTCTTCATAGACCAATGAGAGACAGTACAGAGTGGCTGAAACTGCTCTAAAGAAAATGATGATACTGCATGGGACAGTGAGCAAAAGCTGGATGTGGGGCAGTATGGGGATGGGATTGGATTATTATCAAGAAAGTTAAGAGCTTGCTAGCACTCATTTGGACATAACTATTTATACCATAGCGTCTCAAAATTTAACAAACATTCCCGTGTGATCTAATCTAGCATGCAAAATTTCTGATTCAGTCTGGATTAAGACCTGAGTCTTTTTACCTAGTACCCAAGTAGTGCCAGTATTCCTAAGTTAGATCATTAATAGAGGAGTTTGAGGCAAATCAGGAGCCAGGTAAGGAATGTAAATGTAGATATAATGGAAATGGTAGAGCTGTGGGGGGAGAGAATTTTGCCCTGCCTAAAGTACTTAAGTTATAATAATAACAATTCAGTTCTAGTCGAAACTAGGTAAGAGCTTCACAGATCCTATTTGCTTCTTGAACTTCAAGATCATTTCAAGTTCTTCTGTATACTGTTAAGATTTTATATACTCTGAGGACAAATTGGATTAAAACTATTAATTTCATTCCTGCAGTTCAATAGCAGGAAACTGATGCTCACAGGAAATTAGACTATATAATAGGAAAACTGCAATTAAAAATCTCAGAAAAAGGAACTTTTTTAAAGGAATGATATACACCTCAGAATATAAGGGTAGGCTATAGCATGCCTGGGGGAAACAGCACTGTTTGCAAGTTTGCTATGTGCTACAATCTCTTCTAGGAAAACTTAAAATATTTTTCTCACATGATTAGAAAATTTAAATATGAAGGATCTGAGAAGCAGATTAGGAAACTGATCCCGTGTCACATATGTCTAGCACTATGGGGTCTAGGCATTGAAAAGAGGCCTGTTTTTCCCCCAGTGATTTTTTGGTTTTTCCTCTATCACTGGCTCACTTCCGTCGAAGTCCAGAAGTTTTCCCTTAGTTGAAAAACAGAACACTGGCAAGTCTCTAAATTAAACTCCTCTCTAATTCTACTTGTCTGTCTAAAAAGAAACCAAACCAAAACAAAACAAGAAAAGAATTCTCCTTTTTTAAACAGTCAAATGATGCAATTCTCACCAAGAAGTCAAACTACCCTTTTAAATATCTCATCAAAATGCTCTGAAGGAAGTAGTGTAAAATGCAAAGGGTGTAAGTTTTGGGGGCCCACTAACCAAGATTTAAATTCTGGTTTCATTACCTCAGATCATGGTGCTTTTCAGGTAGCATACCAGGGTGAGGTAAATCATAACTAATATAAGAATAAGTAGCCCTATGTGGCACAATTTAAAATTAAATAATGTAAGTAAAATATTTGGGCAAAAATACTGTCATATTACAGATGTTACAGGAATGTTTCCTTCTACTTTGCCTGAGATTAATAGTATAATCAGAAGCACTTAGAAAATGTATTCACTACTCCTTAGCAGCTGTCTTTTATTTTTCTCTGCAGTCTCTTATCTTAACCCTTGTATTTTTGTCTCCTGTTCCACTGGTCTCTTCCGCTTTGCAATGCTTCTGAGCTTTTCCTGAGCAAAAATGTCTTTTGTCTCTCATTAACCCCTTTTTATATTTCATATATATATACCAGCCCAGATTCTAACATTCTCTAAAGAAAAGATGCAACTTAGTGAGAAGTTTAAACATAAACATCGCACGTGCATCTTTGTACACAGTTTAGAGGTTTTAATGTTAATTTTATTCTTTCATAGTTATAAAAGTAAATATGATCATTATAGAAAATACTAAAAAATATAAGTATTTATTTAAAGAGGGAAAAACATTTTCTCCCAAACACTGTAAGCCAGGAATAAAATTCACATAATAGTTTTTAAAACTTTTTTTTTCTTTTTGACTTGTTCTCACTGTGTATGAGCATGTATGTGTGTGCATGTTTGTGTGTGTGTGCATGCGCACACAGGTGTTTTTATAATCAGGTTCTGAAATTTTGTTTCACTTGAAATTATGTCATGTTCTTTTCCGTTTGTCATTAGTAAATAAAAACATAGCTTTTAATAGTCACATAATATTTCATCATATAGCTATCACAGTTTTTTTAATCTATTTTTTATACCCCTCCTAGGGAAAGAGTCACAATATAATTATCTATTTAGGATGTCATTACTTGAAAAAAAGGACTAATAAGAAAAGACACAGTTATATGTCTAGTCTTATAAACATTTACTTAATAATTTGGGCAAACTATAGAGTCTGTAGAGTGGTGACTTTATCACAGAAAAATTACTTAAAATAATAAAAATTCGCTATCATTCAGTGACTCAAAAGAGTTTATATGTTGTTACATATAAAACGTCCACTGACTTACCATTTTGTTGTTGCAGGTAAGGCAATCGTTTTTCTATAAATACTTGTTGATGCAACTTAAAAACACAAAAGGGTTTTGTATCTCTATACTCCGATGAAACAAAAAAAAAGTATTTTTCAAGGGTGGTTATATTGAGTTGAAAATGGAATACCATAGGTTGCCAGAGGTTTATACAGTCATTGAAAAAAGGGAAGTTAATATTTTAATTTGTATTTATTTTATTCTTTTGTATTCAAATTGCTCTATCAACCCTTCAGTCACAGCAATTTTTTTTCTTGCAGTGACTATCTGTTTTTTAATCTGCAAAATGAAAGTAATTGAAATAGGCAATTCTCAAGTTCATGCCTTCCCTAAAATCTTACATTTCTGTGTTCTGAAAGATTACTTCCTGTAATTCCTAAAATCAAAAAACCATAATATCAAGTGCTTGCCTGGTAAGTGCAAGGTTGCGAGTTCAATCGCTGGTACAAAAAAAAAAAAAAAAAAAAAAAAAAAAAGCATAATACAATCAAACGAGGTGTCTTACTTTTGAAGATAGGAAATAATATGATTGAAAAGCTTCAATTTTTTTCAGACTGACTGCTATACAACCACTATATTAAAACTTTAAAAATTAAATGCATAATTGTGTAAAGTATCAAGATTATCACAGCTGATCATATAAAATGTTGAAGCATGAAATATTCATTTTAAAAAATCTACTCAGTTAAAAGTTCTTGGTTGATGTTTCGGTAAACCACAATCAATGGAACTATTACTTTCTGAGATGGAGGATTAATGAACCCATTCTCTGGAATTGTAATGATTTAATATATATGATACTATAGAAAAGTTCTTTGTGAGAAAATGAAGATACACCATAAAATCTATTTAAAATACTTTAATAACTATAATGTTATCATATGAAGCAAGTTAAAAAGTACATTTTTACTAGCAGTGCCTTGTTGTTATTTTTTTTTTATTCTTTTACTTAAATCAATTTTTACATTTTTAAATTACACTAAACAATACCAGTATATTTGGTCAAATTATAGAAGAAAGAGAGCTTTTTCTGGAATTACATAAATGAACACATTTTTGTTTATCTTTGTCACATACAGATAGTTGGGGATCATAGAGGCACAGTTAAAGTAGTGACAAAGAGTAACAGATGATCAGTTTGAAAGCAGCTGTGACCGTATGGCTCTGTACTATACCTTTGTTCCTAAAAATTATTCAGACTTTCTCAAGAAATAAGTACAAATATGTTGAGACCAGCATCCCTCTTCTTTTGCTAATAAACTCACTCTGGCATTAGTCAACAGACATCTTGGAACAGTGACCATTTTAGTGGCAAGTTATCATGTCTTTTAATGAAAAAAAAAAAAGAATTCCCCTGCATTTTTTCTAATTTGCTTATTTACATGTTCATGTTTATTTCTGTCTTCATAAGAAGCCTAACATACCTTGCATTTGGGCAGAGTAATTCCCCTCCCCCAAAGCAACCCCCCCACACACTTTTTTTCTCCTTCTAAATTATTTAAAACAAGCAAAAATTTATGACTGCTTGAAATTTTATTTTTCTATCAATCAGTATTTCCCAGTATTTTCAAATGAACTAACTTTTCTGAGGATTTTAAATAGGTCCGCTGATTTCAGAAATAGAAATAAAGAAATAAGGATAAAGTTCAGTTGTTTTCTATTTTCAACTAAATTCATGGCAAAGAATCAAAATTTGCCCATATCCAATCTACAAATTATCTGTAGTTAAAATATAAACTGTTTAAGATTAACTAATGTTACCACCTCACAAACGCCTTCTCTACAAGCCAGGGCCTTGCAGAAAGCCATAAAAGGAAAGGAATATAATTTTGTTTGCTGGCACTTACTGAAAAACTAAAATAGAATAGTAACAGAAATCATATTTGCCAGCTCTAAATGAAGGAGTTGTGAAACATCATCTCAGAAGATTGTAAGTTATGGTAAAAATGTTGTAGTCACTACTCTTATTAACTGTGTATTGTAGGAGACAAAACTTTCATTTAACCAAAAATGAAGCAACAGGAAGTACTTAAGTAGATGATTACTTAGAACTAAAAATAATTTTGCTACATTAGCAATATGGATTGTCTTTTAAGTTTAGCTTTAATTCTAAGCACGATGGCTTAGTTTTTATTACTGATAAGAATTAGGATTTTTGAAAAGATGGTTTCCAAACACAGTACTAATTCACTTCTTTTCATTGTTGATAGGCTAGCTGTGTTATTTCATATTTTCTGAAATCTTTAAAATTTGAGGGTGTGATTGGTAAAACACAACTATCCAAAGAAATGATTTCTAGAGTGTATTATTGCTCCTTTTTTTTAAAAGTGATTCATTGCCTATGGTATGAGTAAGTTAACCCTTTGAAGCACATAAGCATACATGTACAGTTCATACATATTTTGCAAAATTCACAAGTTTTAAATTACAGACATTTATAAAGAATTGTGAGGCAAAGGAAAGTGTGGAGAAAAGGCCACTTAGAACTCTAAAAATTAATACCATCTGTGGAATCTCTTTGCTGATATAGTAATAAGCATTTCACTTCACCTTAAAAAATGACTCCCTGTGTGAACTACTGCATTATGTCATTACATAGTTGTGGGTTCTCAAGTGTAGCTGTGAATGCTTTATGGAATTATTTTTCATTTCTTTTCTAATTATAATTTCCAGTCTATATGATAGGCAAGGGAACATAAAGAAACATAAATCTATTGATTTCTCAGTGATTTTCAAATAAAGAAAACTAAATTTTCCTGATTTTTTTTTAAATTACTTGATTGTTCTGTCTGAAAAACAAATTTTTTTTTGAAATTTAAATTCAAATCCATAACCCTTTGTCAAGATATGCATTTAGCTGCTCTCCTCCCCCACAAAGCTTCCTTCCCTGTAAGAACAATTTCTATGGTTGAGGCTGTAGTCCCAAAATAGTTTCACAGTAGAAAAGTGGTTTTCAAGGAAACCTCATACTCACTTATGTCTTAACTACATTTGCAAACGTCTTTTTCTCCTTCTTTCCATTACCCTCACTCACAGACCCTTTAACAAATCCATTTGTCAGTTAATCCACATTCTATTCCCTGGCTAGATCAAGTCCTTTTATAGGCTGTCTATGGTTGCCCATGGTCAGGGAAATGCAAATGTTATGGAAATATGTGCCTGGTCTACATGTTAATAAAAGTTATTTAATGCAATGTAATGAAGCAGCTGGCTTCTGTGTCTCTAAATGTCGAGCTATTATTACAGGTTGGCAGAGTGGGTTTAGGTAATAGATGAATTTACAAACAGCACAATAGGGAAATGTATAAGAAGTTACTTTAGAATCCAAACCAAAAAACATGGTTTCTGAACTGTGGGGAGAAAATCTTGACACTGTGTCCTTCCTCATTTTAAGAGTTTGGCTAGGCAGAGGCAAATAACCAAAAACTATTTGGAGAAGTAGGTTGTTGTTTTATTAGTTTGGGGACCTCTCTAGACTTCTCTTTTATATGTTTTCCAGCTGTAGGCTGTGATGTTTCCTGATTTCTTCAAACATCTTGAAAAGACAAAAGTATCAGCTTTCAGTTCTGTGTCACCATCTTGTCCCACTAGGAATTCCCTCTCAATCTCAGGTGTCTATGGATTGATTTTTTTCTTTGCCCAATATTTCACAATTTAATTTATTGATTTTAATTTCTATAATGAAGACCATCTATTTCCTATCGATTAGCAATATATCTGATGCTCACTATTTTTAAAAGAATGACAGAATAAAATATAGAAAGTAGCCAGGTTTGCCGGCATGCACCTGTAATCCCAGTAATTGGGTGGCTGAGGCAAGAGAATCCCCGAGTCTGAGGTCAGCCTGGGCTAAATAGTGAAGTCAAGGCCAGCCTGAATTACATAGTGAGACCCTGTCTCAAAAAATAGATAAATATATGAATAAGAAAAAATAAAAGATATATAAAGAAACTGAAGTTTGTTTTAAATTATACCCAAGAAAATTACTGGTACTGTATCCAGAAGACATAAATATATTCACTCAATATTCAAGAAATTTCATGCTTTTTTGTTACAATATTCTCAAAAATTTAATTTTGACTCCGAGAACCCTTCCTATTGGTGTGACAGGAAACTTAACACCACGCATCTTCTATGTCCCCTTCTCATTGTCCTCTCCCTTCTCTCACTGGTTTCAGAGCCTCAAGTGCAGAGATAAAATGTAATCTAGTAAAAACTGGTGCTTTTCCAAGGATATGCACCTTTTCTGTGCAAGATCATGTGATTATGGATGCTTGTATTAGCAGATGTTCTGTAAGATCAACAGAAGCCACAAATTTTAATTTTATGTGAATTGTAAATGTTTATTTAAATGATGCAAATTAAGTAAAGCATATCTTACAGCCAATTCAATCCAGTGGCCACAATTTTATAACTTGTGTTTTGGACAGGATAAACACCATAAGAGTACCTGCCACTGGGCTATCTCTTTTTTCTGTCCTACCTGAAGGCAAAAGGTAGGCCTGGATCTCTGTTAACTTTTCAGGATGATGGGCTCAATGTAAATGCTCACTTAGCCTCCACTCTACCATTCAGTGATTATCATTTGGTACACAGCACTTAAGGCTTCAGGATTTCTGCTGTGCGCATAAGTACAACAATGATAAATTAATTATAGCAAACAATTAGCAAAACAAATGCATTATTTCTTAAGAGATGAAACTGGAAGAAGTGGTTGGCATTCTGTTTTAGTTTTTGCAGAGATATCGTAAGTCCAACATTATAGGGAATAGATTAGTAAAAGGAAAGACATAGACTGGGTGCTTAGTATGTGATGGGCTGCCAAGTCTGCTCAAAACTAATGAGTTTAAACCTGAGCATGGAGAATGGGAGGAAAGGAAAACAAAATTTTAAGAGGTAATGTAAATAAAAACTGATAGGATTTGGAAGCAAGTGTGGTGGGAAAACAGCAGAGAATACGCACATGTCTAAATTGTAATGATTGTATGGCAAAGTGGATGGATTTTCAGCCAATAAAATTTTGACAGATGAAAAGACAATTTCAGGGGATCCATATTCTCTTTATTTTGGAAAAATCAGATCACAACTTGAAATCTGAAATGCTCTAATAGTTTTCTGATGGCACAGAGACAGGTTTTAACCTTTTCTAATTGTTCTGAAAATTATTTGAACATATGATATAATAGTGTCTCTCTAAAACTTATTCAGCACCCCAAATGTCCCATGTTCTATATGTATCTCAAATACACTAAGTTTTTGCTGTTTATGAAACATGGGAGGCAGACGTCACAGGCATGCTGTCTGAGTTTGCACCTATCAAATACACCCCATCCTCAGAGAACTGACATTGAAGATACCACCTGGGCAAAGCAGTTCCCAGGTCTCTCCAGGAGCCCTGATCATCCTTTCTCTGCTATAGTAACTTAGATAATAATCTTTGGTTGCTTAAAATTGACTATGCTTCCTCCAACATGAAATATAAAAAATTCACACATAATAAAGCAATTCTTAGTAGCTGATTAAATTTAGAAGTTTGCTAAATTTTACTTGCTACTTAACATATACCAGATATCATATTGTGGTTCTGAAATGGATCATCAGAGAATATTTCCCTTTTTAATAAGGCTGATGTTTTAAATTACTTTTAATATGGTGTAAGTATACAATTAATAATTGAGTATAATGACACAATTTAATAACATTTTAAAGAGGTTATTTTGAAACTTATTATTTTGTCTAAGATATAACATATTTAAAAGGTCCAAACATAAAAACAATATTGAAAATATTATTCGAGAAAAGTAAAATAAAATAAAACTAGGTAGTTCATTAATTCTTTTAACTGACAGACTTCAATCTCAACATTTCATTTTGAATGCAAATATGTATACTCAGCTGATTGGAAAACAGAACTTTTTGTCACATTTATTGCTATTGTTTTCAAAATTAAAAATCACTAATAAATTTCTTTGGATAGAAAGAACATTCATGAAACTTCTAAAAGTATTTGTGGTTGTCATCTGAAGAGTCAATATATTTTTTAGCTTCTGGAATACTGTAAGTTAAAAAAATAGTCATTAACACATGAAACAAAATTAGTCTTAAATACTAGTCACTTATGGTGATGAATATGAAAAGCAGTCTTTTGCCTACTATATAATTTTCCTACTCAGTCAAATCAGGGATATTTTTTATAATGAAACAATGACAAAACAGGTCATTTACTATTTTCTGTCTTATTGGAAACACACAGCTAGATGGTCACCAAATCACAAGCAACCAAAAGTGGCCTTTATGAGAAAGAGGATCACAAAACATGCTAGGAAAGCTATTTTCATTATGCAGGTTGCTGGCTGTCAACTGAGTCACTGTTAATTATATTTACTATGCTTATAAATTCTGTTACACAATGAAATATTTCCCTACATATCAAAACAAAATGCTAAACTGAAAATAATGTTTCACCCTTGGTGATTATTTCAGTACCAAAGCTCCTCTAATTCCAAATATACACTAATCAATTGGCATGATTCTGTTCACCTGGGTTGGTATATGCCTAAAATAGCTCTTGTTTTTAATGTTCACCTATCCTTCTCATTCTCTGGTCCTTTGAGGACAACTTAAGTTAGTAAACATAATTATAGTCATCTAGAGTTTTTGCTTTTAAAAAAAAAACTGGTAATTTAGTTCAAGAGAAATGATAAGGCTCTGCTATTTATGGTAGTTGAATCATTTTGAGCACGTGACTGACCATCTTTTTAAGATTTGTATAGTTTCTGTGAACATTAAATGAAGCCATGTTTATAGAACATATATTTCATGGCTGTTGGATTCCATTTAATTGAGAAGGAAATTGAGACCATCGGTTGCACCCTGCCTACAAAGTCCCTTTAGATGCTTCTAACTGATGGAGTTAAATAAGCTCTTTAAAATATGTGCAATTGTTGATTCTCCAAGTGCTGCAAGTATATATTTATTTAATAAAATACTTTTTCAGCAGAAGAATAAAGATAACCCTAAGTGGAATTCTCATGAACCTTGACTCTCCATTATCTATTGTGTTGCAAATCTTTAAAAGAAATATCATTCCTTATCTGAACCACACCTGTTGCCCCACCTTTGTAAATTTCTCCTTCCTACTGGCAGAGAGTACAGCAAATACATGTGAGGAAACAGCTCATATTTCTGTTTTCCAGTAGGCTTCTCAAGTGGAGAGTATGAATGAGAATTACTTTTCCATAACTGTGAACTGAGTTCTGAAAAAATCAGAAAGAATAAGCTTCACTAGGAAAATGAATCCCATACTTCCAATACCCCTTGTTTTCAGTAAATTCAAGTCTTTTTAGGGCTTGTCTTTGGCAGAAAGGAAGAGAAGTGAAGGGAGAAGGGGAAATGAGAAGGAAGGGGAGGGACGGACTGTATGGCTAGTCATCAGAATTTTCAGCTGCAATTTGAGCCTTGCATTTGATAATATTTCTTATACTCCAGTTTAATTCTCTTCTTGACCTGGCCACATTGTATTAGATACATCATGGTTCTCAATTATACTTCTGACTTTTAGCTAGAGTAAACTTGCTCTTTTTCCCTAAAGAGAGTACGTGCTCACTTCCAGCTAATGACTGTTTTGTGCCCAAGTCAGTCAGTTATTCATTCCATCTGCATATCTGGCTGCTCATGAGAAAGTGTGTTTAGCAAAGACTGTGACTCACTCTGTGAGGCTCAGAGATGTCTCTCTGCCTCAGTGCAGGAATTACTTCACATTGCCCCAAACAAATCAACTATCTCTTTCTCTTTAACCCATATTCTATCATTAGAAATCAATGTCCAAGAGTGATTTGTGATTCAGTTCTTGTAGTAAGAGAAGTATTTATAGTCATAAGTTAGTGGGCTTAATCAGTTAAGTCCTCACAAAGACCTTGTAATGACAAACTAATCAGGGTGACATTCTTCTAAGGATGTGTCTTGAAGAGGCCTATGTAGTGAAGGTTGCTAAATAGGGCAGCTCGTTTGTCCGTGCCCTTCTTCTGCCCTTTCATACCCCTGGAAGATGCAGGAAAATAAGGCACATAACTATCACTGTCAATCATCCCAGAATCTCCCCTGACCATACAAGTAGGAAGTTTAGTTCTTTTAAATGTCCATCTCTTCTCTTTCCTCAGCCATTTATGTCAGTTTAGCATTTTGCTGACTTCACTACAGCTATTCAGGCCTCTAGTGTTTCTGCCTAATAGTCTCTGATAGTTTTTGATGTGCTCCTTATGTCTAGCTCGTATCCATTCATTCCTTTTGCCTCCTTAGCTGCAAGATTTTCATTGCTGCTCACTGTTCAAGATCTTCATTGTAGTTCTCTGTGCCCTTGTCTGTATCCATTAAGGATTCATTTGCATGTATCAACAAAGCTTAGGAAAGGAGCTTCTTTCTTCTTTTTCTAATGTAACACAAAATCTGAAAATAGTCATTGGTGCTGATTCATCAGCTTACAAGTCAGGACTTAGGTCACTCTCGTCCCTGTGATGTTTGTGATCCTAAGATATCTAAATTCCAGGCCGAAAAAAGGACAGGGGAATGGCCAAGGAAAGACATGCTAGCAGAATTGGTTGGTCTATTTAATGAGCTTTCCTCAAATCACACCCCACCTTCTATTTGCAGTTCACTGCCAACAATAACTGTATGGTTACATAGAAAGTTTAGTCTTTTACTGAGGTTCTTTGGCCTTCACATAAAATCCTATTTTATGTGAAAGTGTAAAAGGTAGAATGAAGATATGGTAAGCAGCATGCGTCCTACATGACTTGCAGGGTAGTATAGGCAACTAAGAGAAAATATCCATTCTCTTCTATTAGATAGTAAAAGAATAGAAAATTTTGCCTCAAGCTATAACATCAACTTTTCCATGAATTTCCAACCTACTGGTCTTCCTTGTTCTTACAATCAATTAAAATAAATCTATACACCCCTCCCTTGTAAGTGTGTGTAATATACCTCTATGTAGATATATCTGTCCGTGTATGTGTGTACAACTTACCGGCTTCTTTTCTCTGGATTTGATCTGGGTTCTAATTTCATTGTTTGAGTTACTTTGGACAAAATACCTAGGACTAAAGATTAGTTGAATTAACCAGGAATGCTATGATTTTTTTTCAGATCTTGAATATATGTGTACATAGTAGATGTTGGAGGCAGGGATAGTGTAGGAAAGTGTGGGAAGAAATCTTGGGTTTTCTCATTACTATACTCTGATTTCTACTGTACTTTATTCCTACTTAGTTAGGATTTTTTTATTTTTTAACAATTGAGCTTTTCCATTATATTGTATTTGAAAAAATAGGTCTGATTAAATAACACACAAACTGCTCTTTAAATTCCATTCTAGTTCTGATAATTAAGTGTTGTAGATTCACCTTAAGATATGCTGGGATTTCCAACCAGTAGGGTCAGTTAGAACTATGGGCAAACGGACTGATCCAAAGTAGATAGACAGCCCCCAAATTATCCAATGCTCCAGGTGACATTGTCCTAAGAAATGCTCCAGCTCAGGTTCAGTAAGTATAAGTATAGAGAAGATATGGTGTCATGTGCTGGGAACAGTAGCAGGAAATTTCTAGAGAGGGGTATGCTCAAAATCAGGTGGATGGTGGTATCGTAAGTTAAAGCCATCATTTGCTTTGGTCTGAGGCTCAACAAGTAATTCTCGGCTGCATACCTGAGTTGGTGGAGATAGTTCTGATATACTAGCTCTATGATTCAATTCCCTTAGGCACAGAGAGGTTAATCTTCATCCCCAAGTCTATTATCATGGTGAAACTAAATTAGGGAAGTAAAATCTAATGCTAAGTCCTCATGACTTTTTTATTATCCGAGTGTCTTTGCCTACAAGACAGGCTCAGTAAAAGTTTTGCAAAATAGTTAAATTAACCCACTGTAACACTACAATTCAAAAATCATGACCAAAGTTCAGCCCAGTACTTAGTGTAAATATATCGTATGCATGTTCTTAAGGAAATGCTCTCATTGAATGTAGTTTCATTGATGTTTAGCAGATTATTATCCCTCAGGAGCAAATCCTTGTTTTTCTAGCTCTAACAGCAGTTATA